>PVIR01029582.1:0-15568 GCA_004026965.1 Petromus typicus | reverse complement strand
TATACCAGAGAAAAGATGCGATATGTACCTATCTGTGCCCTATTTATTTCACTTATGAGGATATCCTCAAGGTATGTCCATTAAGTAGAAATGATTCAAACTTATCATTTTTTATGGCAGAGTAGTACTCCATTCTGTAGAAGAACCACAGCTTTTTTATCCAGTCTCCAGTGGATGGACATTTGGGTTGTTTCCAAGATGTAGCAGTTACAAATTGAGCTGCTATAAACATGGGTGCACATATGTCACTGTGATATGAGTCTTTTAATTCTTGTGTGTATATACCTAGCAGGGCAATGGCCAAGTCAAATGGGACCATCAATCTTAGCTTTTTGAGGATTCTCCAAACTGATCTCCACAGGGGTTGTACAAGTCTACATTCCCACCAACAGTGGAGAAGGGTTCCTTCTTCTCCGCAGCCTCGCCAACATTTGCTGTTGGCTGATTCTTAAATGGCAGCCATTCTATGTGGAGTGAGATGAAATCTCAATGTTGTTTTCATCTGCATCTCTCGAATGACTAATGATGTTGAGAATTTCTTCATATGCTTCTTAGCTGCTCTTACTTCTTCCTCTGAAAAGTATCTGTTCATTTCAGAAGCCCATTTTTGAATTGGGTCATTAAATTTGGGTGGGCTGATTTTTTTGAGCTCTTTATATATTCTAGATAGTAGCCCGTTATCTGAGGAACAGCTGGTAAAGATTATTTTCTGTCCTTTCCACAAAAGTGCAAATTCCTGGGCCGGGGGTTTAGCTCAGTGGTTCCGGCGCCTGTCTTGCAAGCGCAAGAACCTGGGTTCGATCCCTGGTAACTACATACCATACCGGGCATGGAGACTCACGCCCAGCAGCAACCAGTACCACATACCACAGTGCCGGGCGTGGTGGCTCACGCCTGTAATCCCAGCACTCGGGAGGCAGAGGCAGGAGGATTGCTGTGATGTGAGTTCGAGGCTGAGCTCAGGGCTAGCCCGAACCACAAAAAGTGAGACCTTGTCTCAAAAAAAAAAAAAAAACCACTGAAAAATAAATGCAAATTCCTATAGGACAGGGACACTTTCCCCTGTATATATCCCCAGTACAACCCCTGAACAAAATTGCATCTCATAAAATGTCAAACAGTGGAGTTTCTGGACTATTGTCCCATTTTGATAGAGGAATATATTCCTGTGTTTGACTCTGACTAGTTTTTGAAGCGTTAAAAGGACAAAACCTCAAAGCAGCTTTTCTACAGGAGTAACTAGGACTTTGAAAGAACTGAAAGCTGGAAGATAATATGTGAATTATGAGGATGTGAAAGAATGTGAAAGCTGGCTACGAACTTATCAAATTCCAAGTACAGTAAATTAAATAAAACCAGAGGCTACTGAAAGAAACAGTTTTGAAACTGATAGGGTTATGTAGATGGAAGGAGGTGGCAGCCTAGGCTGTGCTGTGCTGGTAAATTTTTAGCAAGCTTTTCAAAATTTGAAACTCTTTCCAGACTTAGGGCAAGAGATGTTATCATGTCTGATGCATTATCAGAATCTCCATCCTCAGAGCAGAAAAAGAAACTACATATGCATGTCCATAATGGGCATGGGGAAAATACATTTCATCATCTAGAGTCAGGTTCCAAGTATAAATATGAAAACCAGAACATCTGAAATGCTCTGATATCAGTATTTATTTTCTTTGTGCCTTTAGCCAAATTTAAAATTTCTTTGTTTCATTTTGCACCAGAGTTTTTTGCTTCATTTTGGGTCATATAAAGTACTGGGCCTGGTAATGTTTTTGTAGTAATTAGGATGGAGAAATGTTTCCATCACTGTTAAAGTTGTACATCAGTTCATCACTGTAACAAAATGCCTGAGGTAGGCTTACTTTTTAAAGAAGAGAAGTTTATTTAGCCCATGGTTCCTTGAAATTCAAAAGAATGATAACAGCTTTTGCTTAACTCTGGTGAGGACCCCATGGTGGATGACAAGAGTACGTGCTGAAGAGAGTGATCATGTGATCAAGTAGGAAGCCAGAGGGAGATTCAGGGCTCAGGCTCAGGTTTTTAGATCAGCTTGCCCTGCTGAGAACTCACCCAGGAGGTCAGCATTCTCTTACAAGGGACCAGCTCTCCCAGGGACCTAAGAACCCTCCACTACGCTTTCTTAAACAATTCGGTTGGCTTCAACATCCCCATGCTGGAGAACAAGTTCTTGACACATGCACTGCCCTTAAACCATATCTAAACCACAAGAAGTGGATTATTAGAACAGAGTGAATATCACAGACCAGTTGAGACTGAAGACTTCAGAATCAGAAGCTGCATTTAAGTCCAAGCCTCACTGCTTAAGGATTAGGGACAAGATATTAAACTCTCCAAGATTTAATGATTTTATCTATAAAGTGAACATCACAGCTGTCCCTATTTCAAGTAGTTTCCAGGAGGTAAATAGATAATAATGTGTTATAATAATGTCCTGACAATAAGGAAGCGAACAAATGAACCCTAACTTCCAGGACCTACAGTGAGGCACCTAGAGACCTGCTGCATACCAACACCTCACTGTGCTCTAAAGCAAATCTAATACTTTATCAGGGACCTTTACATCTTTATTCTGTTAAAATTTGATGTCAAGGGCCAGACTATAATTCCACAGAATCACTTCAATTTATTTCTCTTTATCAACACTAAGGAGGCGGACCTCAGCTGCAAGGCCCATAGACCAGACATATGTAAAGTAGAATGAATGGTTCTCAGCTTTGGCTTTCCTGTAGAATCTACTCAATGTTTTGAATGAACATCTGTGTTTGAGTTTGATTTTATATCAGTTAAGTCACAATCTTTTGAAGTTGGTGTCTGAACTGTGGTGTATTTTTAAGGGCCCCATATGCTTAGAATGTGTTACAAAGGTTGAAGAGGAGCTGTGGTAACTGCTTGATGTGCTAGGAGGAGCCTAGAGTAAACACTGGGTTCATAACCAGATTTATAAACAGTTCCTCAAAAGCTTAAACATAAAGCTACCTAGCAGTTCCATTCCTAGCTACATACCTAAGAGAAATTAAATGTATATTGATATAAAAATTTCTACATGAATTTTCTTAACAGTGTTAATCATATGAGCAAAAAAGACAACCCAAACATTCATCAGCTGATGAATGGATAAGTAAAATATGATATATTTATGCAATGGAATATTATTCAACTATAATCAGGAATAAAGTAGTGATTTATACTACATGAATGAACTTTGGAAATATTATGCTAAGTGAGGATATAAGACAGGGCTATCTTTTTCAAAGTAGGAAATGCAATGTATCCTGCATAATGTGATTATTGTCCCTATTATGGGCGAGCAGTTAAATTGAATTGATAGTGCAATGAAGTCAGAGTTCTGATAGGCTAACGGGACTTAATTCTGACTGTGTAAAAAGGAAGGGAATGTGCTGCTTTTACTTGTGGCCATTTTTGTACTCAGTCCTAGAGATTTCCAAAGTTTATTTCACAGTCTTTGCAACCTTTAGGATTCAGAATAAGAAATTTGAATTTCTGATAAGTACTTAGTTTAGTCTCAGAGTATTTGCATTATTGGTCATACTTTTTATGAATTGTTATGTTATTAACATTAACAAGTAATTAATTTTCAGATTAGTATTGTCAGGAATTGTGACCTCTAACAAATATTCAAACCCTGGAAAATGCTGTTGAGTATTATCTGTATAACTTTACAGCTCTCCTAACAATGTTATTACCTAGAGTCACATGTGAAAAATGTCATTTACCTTAGATTTGTTTTGCTACAACAAAATATTCAAGGCTGGGGATGATTTATAAATAAATGAAGTTTGTTTAGCTCATAGTTATAGAAGGGCCAGAGCATCGTGCTGGTATCTGGTTGGCTTCTGGTAAGAGCCTCACATTGCATCAACTCATAGTAAAAAAAAAAAAAAAAAAGTGTACAAGAAGAGAACATGAGCAAAAGAAGCCACAGAGGCGTCGGGACTGCTTTACAACAAATCGCTCTAGTGGTAGCCAATCCAGTCTCATTGGGAAGAGAAGTTACTCCCTTGAGAAAAGCATTAGTACCTCTTAAAGATCCCAGCATCTCTCAACATTGTCAACATGTTTTTTTTTGTTTTTATGGTTCATTCAATTTTTATTTATTGAGAATCTAATACATGAAAGGTACGGTGCTAGGTACTGAGAATAGAGCAATGGACAACACAAAACAAATCCCCAAACTCAGGCATCACAGAGCTAGAGTTGTCCAAGATACAAATAATCATGTGGATAATTAATTATAATTATGATATGTCATTGAAGTATAAGACACTAAAGAATGCCTCACTGGAAAATGTACTCAATAATGGTGTTTTTGAAATTGATCTTATTGATACATTTTACACATACGTTATGATCACCTTCAACATTGAGAATTTATACCAGTACCTGACACATCTTAAGTCTCATTTTTCCTGTTCCTTTGGCCTCACTACAACCCCCAACACCTATGTACATAAGCTTTGTTTCCTTTTTTTAACCATGAAATTTTTTCTTACCCTGCTTTACCTTCCCCTAATTCCCCTTTCCTTTTTAACATTTTTTTCCTATTTCACGGTGCCTTGAAACTTTAGTGAGGACAAACCACATTCAAGTGTTAGAACCATTCAAAGGACTTATTTTCCTTAAACAAGGTCCCAAGTTCAATCCCCAGTACCAAAAAAACCCAACCCTTGTTATTTCTTGCATTATCAAGTCTGTGATCAGTGTGGAGTATACAAATCCGATAAATGTATTAAGATTCGTCTTATGTGAACACACATAATGTCATATGGCAACAGCTGCAAGCAAAGCCAGCTGATTAGGTCTCAACTACTTTGTCCTGTCCTGGTTCCACCAGTGCCAATCCTGATCTTTGATTCTGTATGTCAGAGTTTCCTGTTCTTATTTTTAAATTAACTTTAGATACATTTTTATATACAAATCATGATCACGCTCGACACTGAGAATTTGTATCAGTATATGACACAATTTAATTCTCACTTTTCTCATTCCCCTGCCCACCCTGCAACCCCCCACCCCTATATACATAAGCTTTGCTTCCTTTTTACCCTCAAATTTTCTTTCCCTTCTTTACTTACACCTACCTCCTCTTCCAATTAAATATTTTTTAATTTCACAATATCTATCATACATTTAAGAACCCCTTTACATCTTGAGTTTCTCATACCAGAAAAAAGATACAGTATTTATACAACTGTGACCTATTTATTTCACTTATGATTATGTCCTTAAGGTATGTCCATTTGAGTATAAATGACTCAAACTTACCATTCTTTATGGCAGAGTAATACTCATTTAAAAAAAGAAAAACACATCTTCTTTATCCAGTTTCCAGTTGATGGGCATTTGGTTTGTTTACAACATTTGGCTATCACAAACTGAGCTGCTATAAACATGGGTGCACATATGTCACTGTGATATTAATCTTTTAATTATTCCATGTATATAGCTAGCAAGGGAATAACAGGGTCAAATGGGACCTCTGTTCCTGAGTTTTTGAGGAATCTTCACACTGATCTCCATAGTGGTTGCACCAGTTTGTATTCCCACCAACAGTGAGGAGTGGTTGCTTTCTCCCTGCAGTGATGCCAGCGTTTGTTGTTGGTTGATTTTGTGATAGCAGCCATTCTTTGTGGAGTGAGATGAAATCTCTGTGTTGTTTTAATCTGCACCTCCCGAATGACCAGTGATGTTGAGTATACCTCCATATGCTTTCTAGCTACTTTTACTTCTTCCTCTGAAAAGTGTCTATTCATTTCAGACACCCATTTTTGAACTGGGTCTTTAAGTTGGGGGGGCTGATTTTTAAAGCTCTTTATATATTCCAGATAGTAGCCTTTGTCTGAGAAACACCAGTAATTCCCTCCTCCCATATTGTTGGTTGTCTTTTCATTCTGCTGGTGATTTCTTTTGTGTTCAGAAGCTTTTTAATAACATAAGATCCCATTTGTTGATTCCCTCTACTAGTTCTTGTTCTATAAAGTCTTTCCCTAACCCAATGTCTCCAAGAGTTCTACCTAAACTATTTTGTGGATCAGTGGAACAGATTAGAAGATCCAGAAATAACTCCCATTATACTAAGCCACCTTATCTTTGACAAAGAAGTCAAATGTCCTCAATGGAAGAAAGACAGCCTCTTTAACAAATGGTGCTGGAAAAACTGGATTTCAACCTTCCAGAGACTAAAATTAGACCTCTCTCTTTCACCATGCATTAAACTAACATCAAAGTGAATTAGAGTCCTTTTATTTTTGACTTTGTGTTAGTGACCTCTATCAAATCAGTCATATTTCTATGCTGATTGTTCAATTTTTATTTTTCAGATAATTATAAGAGCTTTTCTCATTTTCTGGGTATCTCAAATAATTTTTCCTGAAATTTGGATTTTGGTAATATGTATATATTTTCTGAGAAATGCAAACAGGGATTTCACACAAGAAAACACTAGCCTAGGTAAAGCTTGACTTGATTAGCTGCTAGTGTCGGCTGTCTAGGGAGACATGATTGACTGAGGGCTGTTACACTCTAAAATCCACAGCTGGTTTTCTCTAAAGGCCTCCCTCCCACAGGCAGCTCCTGGCAATGACTTTATGTGATATGAAGATTCTAAAGCTGGCTCATTTCTCAAATACACAGTGCCCCCTTAATGGGTGATTTTGGCCAACTTGTCCTGGTGGTTTTCCTGTACCTTGTGAAAAATGGGTGGCAGTTAAAAAGCATCTACATTGTTCTCTTCCTTCCTTCACTGGACATAAAAATAATGGACTGCAAGCTTTGTTTCCCATCCTAGTTCTTGTTAGGCATGTGTGCCCTCAATAAAACCATCTTACATTTCATTTTCACTTGGTCTGATTGGCTGCTGATGCCATCTGGCTGGCATAGACTGGGAGGGAAAGCAGCATGCTTGAAGAAGAGAGCTGCCTTTTCTGGAATGTATACCCAGGTTTGGTTGATGGTAGAGAGTTCATCTTCTCATGGACATAAGGTCCAGTTTCTTGGAGAAAGTGAATTAACACACAAATAGAGAACCAGTAACCAGCCATTGTGGAGCCAGAGAGCAAGGGTGAGGAGATCCCGTGGAATGAGTGACAGACGGGAAGAGCATGCTTCCAAAAACTAAGAGTCAGTATGACATTCAGCAATCCTGGCACTAGGCCAACAGGGAATTTCTGAAAGTTTCTTCCCCAAGATGGTGGGAATCCAAAGAATAATTCTCCCTCAATGTAGAGAACCTAGAAGGGATGAAGACCATACAGTTTTGACAAGGCTGAGTTAATACAGATTACTGAGACACAGATTAAACAGAAGAGATGAACCTGGAAGCTACAAGATGAGGTGAACAATGAAACTCATTATATGAACAAGGGGAAAGAGCAGGGGCAAATGGCAGCCGAGAAGATATAGAATGATGTCTTGAATATTAAACTAATAAATCACCCCAATAAACATAAAGGGTGATTTTAGAAGTTACCACACGTTGTATGTATGGGGAAGGATTTTTTTAGGTAGCATAAAGGCTCAGCCATGTTAGGGAAGGGAGCTATTTGCAGGTTGTACGGTGTAGATTAAGCATTCCTCTGCCCTGGAGGGTAGAGCCACTGATTCAGGTGACCAGGCATTAGTCCCTTACTGACTAACCCTAGGAGCTGGGCTGGCCAGTGAGAGAGCATAGACCTGAAGACCCGAAAGACTCCAGAGGGCTGAAAATGTTGAGTGGGTTAAACTGCATTTCATAATTGGAAATACATTTTTTGAAAATGATCCAAGTCACAGTCTGGCCTCAACATACTTTGGCTGACTGATATAGGGAAATATTTATAGAACCATTATTTCATTACAGAAAATATTCACCAGATAACTATGTGCAAAACAAATGGAAAAAGATGCTCAATTCTAAAGATGTGTATCTGTGTTGGAAAGTATCAGTGATTTGCACCTGTAAGGTGTTTTGCTGAAAGACTCAAGGAAATATGAAAAAGTTAAGTGTCAAAATAACTCAATGTAATGTAAGATCATTATAATCTGTCGTACTAAGAATATACTGTAAATGAGAGACTCTTAAATGCATAACTTTATTCATTTTTTAGTATCCCTATGGAGGAAATCACACACTGGCATATTTCTCCAAAAAATATGGGGTATTGGTGGCTTTGATCTGAATTTGTTCTCCAAAAAAAACCTAGAAGCCAATATTACTCTACCACTGTTACCATGGATGATCAAACTTAGCATAGCTATTCTAGAAGCAGAGCTTCCAGGAGAAAGTTGAAAGAAAAATTGCCTAATTTAAATATAAGCTGAAAATACAGGCCAAATTATGAAAGACTATATTTTACATCATTTCTTTCTATTGTTAACTATATGGTAATTAATAAGAGAAAGGAATTATGCAATGCACATTTTTATAATCTAATAGTAAAAAATTTGAGCTGAATAAAGTTATTTGAGAACTCTCCTCAATACTATTATAGATTTAACAGTGGAAATGTGAAGTATTCTATGAACTATCAGAAAAGTGATTTTCCTCGTGTCAAAGCTCAGGAGACTTCTTCTGTGGGTTGCTGGCTGGCTGTTCTCTGACATACTACCAACCAGGTAAGACACTGCCTGCCATTGTCTTGTTCTGGCTCAACATGAAGCTGCCCTTGGAAGTGCAGCTCTCTGGGGGTCATGGCAGTTACTGATGGTGTCTCAATAATATTACCAAATATGATGCCCAAACTCCTGTCCATTTCTGAAAGGCAAGCCTGATTTACTACCGTTGTCTGAAACTTTTATTGGAACAGGATGCTGTGTTTTCTTCCCATTGACTCTACAAAGCTATATGCTCTCTCAGAATTAGCCCAAGACACTAATAAAGCTCCTTTTAAGTGTTTCTAAGACTGGAATCAAAATGTGACATCATGGATTTTTGCTGCAAATATCATTATTTGTTTTAATGTCCTCTGTCATATTACAATATCAGGAAGCACTTTATGTATTCACTAATAGCACATTTGAACTCAGAAAAGACCAGGCTCAAAGTCTGTTTGGCTTAGATGTCTATACTGGGTTAGCTTAATTGAAAGGTTGGAAAAATGGAGAAAAAGCATCCCAAATCCCCTGTTGAACTACCTTACAGTACATGATGGTTTAACTGCTTAGTGCATGCACACACAGTACAAAAGGACCCCGGGTAGTAAAACAAAGTATTTGCTCAGAGGAGTCTGTAGCTGAGGGGGGAATATGGTCTTCCAATGACTATGGAACAAAGTCCAAGACTAGAGCCCAGTGTCTGTAAGCAGGTACAGAGGACAGCTGTGAATGAGAGTGCATAGATCTGACATCTTCTTTGAGATGTCCCAGGGCTCTGCCCTGCCCCAGGCACTGATATCACAAGGGCCCTGCCTTCTGTGAAATCACCTCAGGGCTTTCCCATGGTTGCATCCTTTTTGTGCATAATGTACTTCTTGAACTGTTCTCTCCTCAACTTCTCATGCTTCCTCTCCATACCAGCCCTTTCACTGTCTTAGCCTGTCTAATTTCTACCATAGATGATATTTCAAAAGAACCATCAATTCCTTTAAGATCTCTGATCTCTTCCCAAAGGGGCTGGCTGCTCCGTGATTCATGATTCCTGCTCTTTCTTGTTTCATGGTACTTATCATCCTTTAATCATGAGTGTTTGCTTATTTTTTTGACTCCCAATGTACCATTACCTCCATGAGGACAAAGACTTTATCATCCTAATTCACTCGGTTTTATTAGAGACTAACATATGATCAACTCCCAAATATATACCTAAATGCATGAACAAATAAATTACATAGAAAATTTCCTTTTAGAGTTGTCATGAACAGTTGAGCAAGTTGTACACTATACAACACCAGGAGAAACGATTTAGATTAAAGACCTTTGTGGGTGACTTTTCCTGCAGTTGGGCAGTGTACAATCAGTGCATTCTTACACAATGGTCTTGCCTCCCATCTGCTATGTATTGCACCCAAATTTTTCTTTGCTGAGTTAGTTGAAACACAGACGTTTAGTGTGTAATAAAAGCCAGAAATTGCATTTTAGCCTGTATATCCAATGAAACTCAATAAAAATTCCTTAGAAAACTACATATAACTTACAAATCTAACATTTGCCTGGTCCTACACAAGGATTAAAGTCTTGCAATCTGGTACAGCAGGAAATTGTTTGTCATTAGAGAAGCCATTATGGTAGTTGGTGAAGGGGTATGGCTTAAAAAAGCAATTAGGATAGCCTGGAGTGAACCAACTTTCTTTTAAAGTTATTATTATAATTATTAATGCATATTAAAGACACAGATTAGTAGATTTCACTGTGATATTTCCATACAGTGTGCTTTGATCACATCCACCCTCCCTTCCGTCCTCTCTCCCTACCCCTTCCTCTAGCCTCTCAGTGAACTTTCTTGTTGTTTACCTGCTTCACACGGTTAAGAACAGCAAGCTACTTTAACTCCAGTCTTTGAAAAGTAAAGAAGGAATGAGGGAAAATTGTACAATAACCGGAAATAGATAGATGAAAAGGAAATCTAAGATGAAGAGGGAGAAGTTACCTTTTTTGATACTTGAGTGCTTTTGACTTTACACTGATTAGAAGCTTGATGTTTATTCATCTGGCATTTGTGACATGTTTGGAGCATGGTTTCACTAGCCACGGTCAGATAGATGCATTGTCTACCCAGGAGCGTTTTTCTGTACTCCAAAGTTGTTCTAGCTGCAGCAGGGTTCCATCTGTAGTACTGTGAAAATAATAAATGAATGAATAAATAAATAAATTGTTCTTTTAGCATATGAAATTTCAAAAATGAATCACAACCAGCCATTTTGATAAGTCCCTAGATAAGTTGCTGCTATGGCTTGTTCAACAGCAAACAAATCTTTGTGCCAGGTAGTTTATAAATCTTTCCTTTCTTGAACTCCGTACCAGCACTCATTCAACCTTACAGGTATCTGTCTCCATGAAGGAGATAATATGTTTAGTGCTGGAAGCTACTTCCAGAGCCAGTTAATATGCCTGTCTTAAGTTGCCATTTGCATTTTAAACACAGCAATTATATACACAGCAACACTGGAGAGGCATGCCTTAATTTGTACCTTTCTCAACATACCTCATATTACAATCATGCTCTGGTCCCACAAGCTCTAAAAGATGTGCTATTGGAGAATGGGGACTGCGCTCTGTGTGCATCTTTATAATTCAGGTGATTCCCAGAGCAGAGTCATCCACAGGGAAATTTGCTACCTTGAGTGGTGCTCAATGCACGATTGGGAAGAGACATAGATAAGCAAGATCTCACTTGTATCGACTTTCATGGAGTAATATAATTCATTAATAGGAAAAATTACTAAATTCTTGGTCATTAATCTTTGTTTTCCATATTCTATGAATTCATCCCTGGAAGGACAGAGAAAAGCATGTTTGAATAAGTTCTATAGCAGCACTGTCCAAGTAACTTCCGAGTGATAAGAGTGACCTATGTGTGATGTTTGACTTGGTAGGGATATGTGTCCATTGGGATATTGAAATGTGGCATATATAACTCTAGCACTGAATTTTTAATTTTGTGCATTTTAATCAATGCTAATTTCAATAGTCTCCTGTAGTTAGCAGCTCAGCAGCTTCCTTAGTGGGTAGAACTGCTCTGGAAGATCGGTGGATAACCTTTGGTGCCTAAGGTGGTAAAATTTTTCCTTTTGTCTTTTTTCCACCCTTACATAGTATCTAGGATTATTAATTATTTTTGTTGGCATAAACTAAAATATTTGGGGTCTTTTTCCTTCCATTCCTTGACTCTTCCTGTCTTCTGCTTTTGTTTTCATTATCATTTTCTTATTGTATGAAAAATCTTATTTTCTATCTGTGTCTTAGATCTGTCTCATAAATCCTGCCAGAAATCATCCTGGACAAAACAGAATCTAACACAGCATATAAAACTTTCCTCTTCCTGAACTTGATAGGGGTTTAAGAACATACAAATTCCATGGGTGAAAGAATCAGCAAATATTTACCAGAAGTTTTGCATGATTTCTGCATGGGTCTCTACTGTCCTTGTCCAGAGACTTTGATTTTAGGTCCTATATGAGTCAACCATAATTTCCAGTGTCACTGCCTCTCCCTTTGGCCAAACCCAGGACTAAACACTTTTGCTGATTCAACTCTTCCAGAGAGTAAATTTCCATGCCAAGATAGGTACTGAAATCAGCTCATCTGATTAAAAATCCAGCCATGCAGTTCACAATGTCAGACTGTTAAAATGTAGAATTAAATGAAGCAAGTAATCTTGTGATTTCCTAGCCAGGCGTACCAGATGTATACACCTGGAGACTGTTTGGAAATGTTGACAGTAGTGTGCAAATGTAATCCTTTCCAGCTGTGTCCTCTCATAATGGACTGTGTTGGACAGTCTTTAGTTTGGATGGTTAATTTGAATGACATCAAGATCACATAGCTCTTGTCTTTCAGGGATGCAGATTGACACACCGTATCCTCCCAAATATGGCTTCAACACTTTGCAGGCAACACTCCTGCTCACATACTAGAATGGTGGTTCTCAGGCTTGATCATATCCTGAAGAGCTTGTGAAACACAGATTTTGACCATTGACCAGAGCTTCTGAGTTGGAAGGTGGGATGTGAAGGGTGCCATACCAGCAAGCTGCATGTCCAAAAAGCTCTCAGCACCAGGAGATGCTGGTGGATCAAGGGATATACTTTTAGTGTCATTGTGGAATGTAGGTAGGTTCATGAGCTTAATTCGTTCCATGATTTTGGGGAATATAGCCACAGTCATCTTGTCCACCCAGTTTGGAGTTCGTGAATGAAAGCAAAATTGTACAGAATGCCTCTGTTTGTAAACTAAACTATTCATGAACAGAAGTGCTCACAAACAGAAGTATTACTGACAGGACACAAACAATATATCATTAGAAACCCTAAATTTTCCAGGATGGTTTCAATATCTTATTATATTGTTCCTTTCTATAAGGCTGCTTTTTCTAAACCAATGGCTTAATTTCTGTACAATTGTCAGACATTTCACGTAAATATACATACAAATTTTGTCTGATACTAAGTTTCCACTGCATGCCAGATGCTGTACTACGTCTGGCGATACAGGTGTGAACTGGATAGAACTTTTCTCAGAGACATGTGGTAGAGAGTGTGGGCAGGGAGCACACCACAAAGCAAACACCAAGTAACATAGTGATAAGGCACCACCAGGCACGAAGCAAAGGGAGTTTTGTCAGTACTTGAGCATCCTGAGGTATAAACTCGGGTGCTTCAGGAGTCTTCCTCTAGGAGACCACGTTTAAATTGTGATTGTCAATGGCAGATAGTTTAAGTGAGCATAAAAAATGAAGATGGTAGAAGTGGAGAGGAAGTAAAATAACCTGGAAGCTAGGGAGGTCCTATGTCATGGTGTTCTGCCAGAAGTGCAGAAATCTGCCATTGCTGGAGGATAGGACTTGAACAAGAGTGGTACTGTGATTAGGACAGATAAGGGAGGAGAGCGTTCAAGACCTTATGAACACTGGCAAGAAGTTTGGACTCATTCTTACAGCCTCAAGCCAAACTTAAGGTCTTCCACAGCCTTCTTCACTTTTTTTTATTTTGGAAAATATCACTGGAGAGGGGGGAAATACATGCAAGTCAAGTAAGGCCTACTAATATGCAACCGTATTTCCTACAACTCACATTCCTGAGAAAACTTTGTTGGAAGGGTTGAATTCCTTACTCTGACATGCATATTTTTCTGCTCATTGTTAGGTAATATGTAGCTGTCATGGTTGTAGACACTTGTAAAGTCCTACTTTGCAAAACAGTGTTCAACCCAAAATATACATAAGTATTGTAAACCTGGCTTTTAAGTCAGCACTTCATCCCCTTCCCCAACTTGGAGCCCCAAGAAGAAAGGGGCCATGGATTTGGATTCTTCCTCTTCCCAATCCTCCAGCACATCGGCCATATCATGTAACATTCTGGGCTTAGCGAGGAGGGGGAAAGAGAAGGGAAAGAAATAGAGCTGGTCTCTTCTGAATACAATTCACTTTCCGCATGCTTGCAAGAAGATGTTTAAAGCATGCCCTACAGCATGTGGGCTTTTTTTGGGGGGGGTGGGGGCTTGTGGAGGATCTCCACCTAAACCTCCTGACTTTAATCCTCTTGAGCTAGGCAAGCACTTAACTCTTCTGTCTGGTCACTTATGACCTCTCTTCCTACCACTTCATGTAGCATATTATCATGGTGCCTTTTATTGTGCCCTTAGTCTGACTGATTCCCCTTGCAGCTGGCATGGTCACTCCACATATTCTGACAAATATGCTGTATCTCGGTTTCTGATTCTCCTTGCTTGACTGCTCCAAGATCAAACAGAGGAAATAACTGAGGCCTTGAACAGCTATTGCCTTGTGTTGTGAAAGGGATATTGATGCTCCAGAAGTGACCTGGGAAAAGGGGCAATGAAAATCAATAAATTTCTATTTAATTTGACACAATTCTGTGATCAGTTCTACTAGTTCTTCACGTGGTCTCAATTTGAGATTGAACTTCAGTTGCCTGTACTATTCACTGGCTCAGTATTCTACCCTTGTGTGGCTTTCTCTGTCCTCATTCTTTCATTTCTGTTTCCAAGTATCACTTTACAAAACGACTCCACCCAAGTCCTTCTTTTAGGCTCTGTTCTTGAGAAATCTCCAAAGTGAGACACCCTTACCAGTCCACGTTATCTTTTACTTCTAATTGCTGGAGCCTTGTAACCCTAGAGGAAGGCTAACTAGCTGGTACCTCAAACCACATCCCATTCACTACCTCTTCAGTGCCACCCACGTCTTGGCTAAAGGAACCATTAATACATCACTTGGTCTGCAAAACTCTGGGAGTATGAGCCAAGAGTGCCCAGCTTCCACAACCCAGCCATAGGGATTATTTTCCCCCAGTTCCTGAAATTATGCCAAGGGTTTTATGCCATGCCTATATTAAGTAGAAAGCTTTGACACTGGAAGCATACCTGCACATTTTAAGATGGAAATGAGGGTGATGTGCAAGTATACATAAAAAATAATAGGAAACTTTCCACACTCATCCAGATTCCTACCCCTACATAGTTAAAAAAAAAAAAAAAAAAAAGCAGGACAGAGTAGAAAACCCATGTCATCCAGGGAAGATGCCCACATACATAGAGTTACCAGAATCCACCACCTTTCCTTGCCCTACATGAAGCTTCCAATCAGACTAGTAGCACTGTAATCTAAAGGATGATAACCCAGGTCATGTGAAAGTCAGGAATAGCTTCTTGTAAGCACAAACAACACAGAACTATGTAATCTTTTTTTTTTTTTTTTTTTTTTTTTAGGTTTTTGGAGACAGGGTCTCGCTTTGTGGTTCAGGCTGGCCCTGAGCTCAGCCTCCAACTCACATCACAATCCTCCTGCCTCTGCCTCCCGAGTGCTGGGATTACAGGCGTGAGCCACCACGCCCGGCACTGTGGTATGTGGTACTGGTTGCTGCTGGGTGTGGGTCTC
>PVIR01029581.1:0-21001 GCA_004026965.1 Petromus typicus | reverse complement strand
TTCGTGGGGCCAGGAAAGCCCCTGAGGAGACAGTAGTAAGGACAGTTTGCTTCTTAAACACAAAGTACTATACTCTATACTATTATTTGGATCTGCTGATAACTCACGGCCTAATTCCTGGAAGTAGGAATAAGCATCACATTAAAATAAACTACCCAGGTATCACTTTACTGGGAATCTACCCCCTCATAAACACTCAGCGGTGTAAGATTTTTGCTGAACTGACTCATCTTTTCCTCACAACAACCTACAGAGTAAAATCACCCCCACTTTATAGACAAGGAAACTGAGACATACAGAAGTGAGTTCCCAAAGTCATATAAGTGATATATAGTGGAGCCAGGATTCAAATCCAGAATGTGTGGTTCCAGAGCATTTGCTCTTAATCATTAGACCATCCCCCACTTCCATAGGTGGACCTGGGAAAGATAAGCAGAAAATGAGCAGGGGGGGAACTCCAGTCACAGAACCGTGATACATACTTATCTTCCCATCTATCAGGAAGCTGGGATGGGAGGGCCACATCCTGCTTGAATTAGTTGTATCTTCAAAAACCTTGGGTCTGTCTTTTCTGTGCATGGTAATGGGATCAAACCCAGAACTACTCTACCCATGAACTAGAACTGGCCATTTTAACCCAAAATCTCCAGCCTTGTTTTTCTCTGAGATAGTCTTGCTAAGATATCCCACCCGGCCTTGAACTTGTACTCCTCCTACTTCTGCCTCCTGAATAGCTGGGATGATAGTATATGCCATCACACTCAGCATAGCGCTCCACCACCACCACCAAGGATCTAACTTAGGATGTTGCACTTGCCAGGTGGATAGAGCGCCACTGAGCTACATTCCTGGCCTTCCCCCAACCTTTTGTTTTTTTGAGGCAGGGTCTCGCTTTGTAGTTCAGGCTGGCCCTGCATTCACTATGTAGCCCAGGACAGCCTGGAACTCACAGCAATCCTCCTGCCTCTGCCTCTCGAGTGCTGGGATACAGGAGTGAGCCATCATGGAAAGCATTGTAATGTAGTATGTGGTTGTCGAGTGCTGGGCTTACAGGCCTGAGTCACCAAACCCAGCATTATGATATGTGGTTATTTGGAATCAAACTCAGGACCTTGAGCTTGCCAGGCAAACACTGGAAGCACTAGGTTAAATCCCTGGCCCCAACCCACTTATTTTTAAAAGAGAAGTCAGTCCGCCAGTTCAGATCCTGGTATAGTGGCTATCTTCAGGCAAAAACATAAAGAGGTAGTCTCTAATGAACTGGGTCATGAGGTTTATGCGTTAGCAATGCCTCACATATTATGGCTCATATAAATGACATGGACATTCAAGACCTAGAAGTTCAAGAGCAAGGTCTGGCCTGGGTTCACTGAAGAGCAAAGCAGGTCCCATCCAAGGGTACTGCCTGGATTTCAGGAAGCCTATAACCAATTTCCCATATACTGCATAGACACTCCTATTAAAGTCTAAGTACCCATTTAGAATGTAAGCTACAGGGAACAGGCTGCATGTGTGTGTACACTCACACACCTGCACCTCACTCCTGACTGAATACCCACCGCCCAGAACACACAGACACACTGGACAATAAATGTGTAAAATGAAGGAGTGAATTCAGCCGGGCGTGATGGCTCACACCTGCAATCCCAGCACTCAGGGGCCAAGAGTTCCAGGCTAGCCTGGGCTACATAATGAGTTCGGGGCAAACCTAAACTACAAAAGCGAGACTCTGCCTCAACAAAACTAAAGGAATAAAAATAAATAAATAAAGGAGTGATTAAAACTAGGGTGAAGGACAGGATATACGTCCAGTAAGAGGCAGGCAGACGAGGACAGAAGGGAGCAGAATAAAGAGCTAAGTCTGAGAGGCAGGAGGAAGCCTAGGTAAGATGGCGGGTTGGGGGTGGTGTGACCTCTAATTGAAGTTAATCTGGGCACAGAAAACCTCAGCACAGAGCAGTCAAGACAGCTGGTTTCCTTCCATCAAATGAGTAAACAGCCTGGGCATGGATGGGTTCCTTCGCCAAGATCACAGCTCCTAATAACAAAGGCACCCCAAAGAAGGGGGATGCGTTCAGCTTTACCACTTTCAGGGAATACTCAGCGGTCCACCCCGGCCATTTGGTTTATACTGTGTCTGTGCACGTTACAGGCGGGCTACTTGGATGTAGTAGAGTTTAATGTCTTTCTACAGAACGTCCGGTCCACTGAGGCAGGGAGTCGGCACAGAGCCTGGCACCGGCCAAGCCCGCTGACACGACCCGGCGCTGAGTCCCGCGGGCCGGGCCCAGGCCTCGGGCACCGTCCGCCCATGCGAGGCCGCCACATGGGGCTGCCAGACCGTTACCTGCTGCAGCTGGTCCACGAACTCCTCGTGGCGCGCATTTTCACTGCCGCGGCTCTGGATCAAGCTGGCGCTCAAGTCCTCGCCAATCACCTCCCGCGAGTACAAGCTGCGGAAGACGCGAGTGAGCAAGTGTGAGACATCCTGGCTGCGCTGACAGGAGGGGCGCAGACGCAGCGGCTGCGGCTCCGGCTGCAAGGCCAGCGCCAGCGACCTGACACCATGAGGCCGGGCCGCGAAGCTGTAGTGTAAGACCTCGGAGTAGGAGAGCGACGACTTCCTGCTGAACCGGTCGGGACCGGACCCGGACAGCCGTGAGATCCGCGACCACTTGGTCGAGGAGTGCCCGGATTCCTCAGACCGCTGCTCCTCAGCGCCGCTGGTCTCCATGGTAACTGAGACGCTGCTGACTTCGCGCCGCGCTTCAGCTTCCGGCTCCGCCCCTTCCGCTTTGCTTTCCTCTTGGCCAGGGTCCTGGATTCCCTCATCGTAAACTCTGGAAACCTCAGCATTATCCTTTTACAGGTGACGGTAGTGAGTATGAGGTATCTGTGGAGACAAAGGTGAGATGAAGCCAGGCTTGATTACCTTTACATAAAAGTTCTAAATTGCCCAAACTGGCGTTGGAATCTTCTAGTCTCAGCCTACAAGTAACTGGATTACAGGGTTGGAACACCACACCCAGCAATAAATAGACTTTTGATATAACAAGAGTACAGATAAATCTCAAGTGCATTTTGCTATCCTGAGGTAAGAAAAATCCATCTCAGAAGACAGTATATCCACTGAATGATTTAATTTTCCAGAAAATACAAAACAGAAAACAGGTAGCAGTTGACAGGAAGTGGGGACAGAGGCTAGGGCAATACAGGACAGGGAACTGTCCTTATTTTGCATGTGGTTGTGGTTACACATTTGTATGAATCTGTCAGACCTCACAGTAAAGGATAGATTGCTGTTACTGTATGTAAACTACTCTGGCCCGTGTGTGCCATAGTTGAAAGTGCTCAGATGGGAAAGAAGGCTACAGGGGACACATACTGCAAGCAACTCAGAAGTGAAATGTAAAGTTTGAAGGTGGAGGGATGAACCAGGTGGGGTCTACGCCACATTAGGAAACTTAGACTTTATGCTGAGGAGAGCAGGAGTGCCATGAAGCATCTTACCTGAGGGGTGTGGGAGCCAGCTCTTAATTTTACAGCAGTAAGATTACTGGTTACTATGAGAATAATGGGAGACAAGAGATCAATTAGGAAGCTACTGGCGAGCTTGCCTGAGGGTGAGGGAGATGGATTAGATAGATCCAAGAGGCAGAACTGACAAGACTTATGCATGAATGATGGAAGATGGGGAAGAGACCTAGAATGACTCCCATGTATCATGTCTGCGCAGTCGGGTGCGTGGTCCTGTCGTGCAGAGAAGAGGAAAAGGATTCTCTTGCTCGGGTTGCATCTTGGCATCACCTTGACTACTGTCACCACTGTACTCCGCCTTCTGCTCACAGGTGGCATCCTAACCACTTTGCACTCGGAGGTATGTTTGCTCCTCGTCACCTGCCATTCACTTTCAGAGGTGAGTCCCAGGATGTGGGCCACAGACACAGGCCACTTCTTCTTCTCATAGCTGGGACTGGCTCCCTCATCTACCCTTTTCAGCACCTCTTCTGTCCTGAGTGCTAGGAACTCAGGGTCCCTGCCTTGGGCTCTGTCCTTGAAAGGCCCTGGTCCAGCTGCCCTCCATCTGCACCTTCCCCACAGGGTAAGACCACCACACAGCCGCCAAATGGTGTTCTCATTAAGGGGTAGCACTGAGGAGCAGAGGGGGAGGTGTGGAGGCCTTGTGGGCAAGCTGGTTGCTTGTCCATTTTTCTACACAGTGAGGTCCCAACTGCAGAGTGTGGAGGTCCGAAAGGGAGACACTCTGGTGAGCCTGCATGGACAGATGTGAGCGGACAGGAACCACCCCAGACTGGGTGATCTTGTCAGCTAGAACCAGTCCCACACGTGGAGGCTCCCTGGCCTCCTTCCCTGTCCTAGGGAAGGGAAGGACAGTGGATTCTTACCATTACTTTTGGCTTCGCACTGCTTCCAGATGGCAACAGAGAATGTCACAAGGAGTCTGACCCTTCCCACTTTTTGGTCTTAGTCCCTCTGCTCAGCTGACACTGTCCCAACCAACTCACTCCATCCTCCCGCCATTTCAGTGCCAGTGGTCGTCTGATCCTGCTGCCTGTTCCCTCTGACTGATACACACATTTCATTGCCATACGTCTCCCATCTGTCTAAGGACTAGCTAGCAAAACTTCTTTCCCATTCTGTAGGTTCTGAAGGATCCTTCACTCTTTTAATTGTTTCTTTTGCTATTTGGAAGCTTTTAAATTTGATATAATCTCCACTTGCTCTTTCTTGCTGTCATTTCTTGTGCACTTTGGGTTCTATTTTGAAAGTTTTTGCCTGCAAGAGTCTTATTTATCTCCCAGCAGGTTAAATCTTCCCATTTTAATATTTAGATCTTTGAACCATTTTTGGTGCTAATACATGGTGAGAATATGGATCTAGATTCAATTTTCTGGAAATAGCCAGTTTTCCCAGCACCCTTTGCTAAAGGGGCCATCTTTCCTCCAATGGTCCCTTTGTCAAAGATGCAGTAGACCAGTTGTCTGGGGATGTTTCTGCATCCTCTATGCTGTTCCATTTGTTTTTATGCCAGTACCATGGTGGAGGTATTTTTTTTTTAAGTCACCATAGCTTTGAAATATAACTTGAACTCTGGGATTGTGGTGTTTTTTGCACTGCTCTTACTACCCAGGATTGCTTTTGGTATTCTGGAGTCTCTTCTGGTTACATAGAAATTTCAGGATCCACACACATTTTTGGCCTTTACATCTCTTAAATTTCAGAACTTCTATATCATTGTAGTTAAATAAAAAGCCCCACACTAGACAAAGAATAAAAAGTGTCTTTGGTTGTCTTTTCCTCCAGATTGTTAGATTATTTCTATATCCTTCCAGGTGTTTTTCTGCCTATAAAAGTACTAATGTCTACAAAGCTGTTTAATATTTTTGAAAACCACATTATAGTATGCATACTATGTCCTGTTGTTTGCTCTTTCCACTTAGGACATTCTATTTCAACATGGAAAACAGCTTTTTTATTTCTCTGCTGCTATGAATAATGTAGTAATGAGCAGCCTTACTATTTGTGCATACTTTGTATAACTATATGTTGTTTCTGTGATATAAAACCATAAAGAATTGTTCAGCCAAAGATGTGTGTATTTTAGCATTTACAAGACTTCTAAGTTGCCCTCCAGCAAGATTATATCAAAGTAGCCCCCCATCAGCAGTGTGTGAGACCTTCCACTTGTTTTGAAACATGTGCCTAGTTTTTTCCCAGGCCCACATCTCACCTTGGCCTTGACACCTCCCATCAGAGCACCAGCTCCTCCTCAGCTTTTCCCATTTCAGCAATAGCCGCTGAGCCCTCCAGTTGCCCGGACCAAAACCTAGGAGTCACCGTGGAATCCTCTCTGGTCCTCACAACCCCCGTAAGTAAATCCTCTTAGTTTTATCTTCAAAGTGTCTCCAGAATCCTGCCACTTTTCACAGCCTCCATGCATGTCTCTGAGTTCTGAGCCACCATCTGCTGCCATCCGAATGTCTGACCATGAGAGTCTCCTCCTTGGGCTCTGCACTGCTGTAATGGCTCCACACTTCTACAATGGCTTCTCTTTCTGTAAGCCAAAGGGATCCTCTTAAAACATGAGTGTGATCACATCTATCTGCAGCTTGAAACCTTCCAGGGTTCTCTCTTCTTGCTCTCTCCCTGCTAGTCTGCTCAAGTATCCCCTTTCCCTAATATTGAGCCGAGCCTGGTCAACCTATTTAAAATGTAGCCCTTCCCCATTCTGGAATTCCTTTACTCTACTTTTTTTCCAGTTCTTTTTTTTTTTTTTCATTGCCACAGGGATTGAACTCGGGACCTTTTGCTTGCCAGGCAGGCTCTGCTTTTCAGTTCTTAGTCACCTTCTAGCACATTATATGACTCACTTCTTATGTTCGTGACAGTGTCTGTTTGCTTTCCTTTAGAATTAAGCACCAGGGTATTTTTACATGTTAGGTTCGCTGATGACTTCCAAGCCACAGGAACAGTACCCGGTACACAACAGGTGCTCCATAAATATTTTTTGAATAATAAGCAAAATAGCAGAACAGTTTTCAAATGAGAGTTTTGGTGTGTTTGTCAGTCCACATATTCTTTAAGTAGGGCCCAATGGCAAATCTCTGACTGTTCCCCCTCCCCAAGCCCTGCACCTCCCTGTGGGGGAGGGAGAAAGTCAGCACCCAGACTTAGCTCACAGTGAAATAAGACTCATTTATGTTTACAAATGAACACACAGTGAAATCCCACAAATGTAATTATGGAAAAGTAACCCAGGTAATCCTGTCCCCTTCTGGGTTTACCAAGAGCCCCTACACTCCTGGGGTCCACTGTGGCATCCTGGGTCCCTCCATGATTGGGAACATCTTTCCACCATGGTCTGAGGCCCTGCCTTTGTCAGAGCTGCCCACTTGGGAGACTCAGCCTTCACTCTTCTTCCTAATGCACTGGACCTGGTTCTAGGACACTCTGAAGGGAACTTGGGCAATGTTTTCACCCCTCAAAAGTACCAGGGGCACATTCATGACCAAGAGCATCACGGCTCTCAGGAGATGGGATTCTAGCTCAGGTCCCTCAGTACGTGTTTATTTGTGCCTGACATTTTCCTTGACCTGTGTTATTTCAGCCTATTTCAAAGATGATGGTATGCCCTGATTACAGAGCCCAAAGGAATGAAGCCAAGACTTTCACAGTCTCTTCACTCCTAGTGTCCTCTGACAAGGTCTCTCAGTGTGAGGAGAGGAGAGAATAAACCTGAGCCTCCTCACCTACTCAGGAGCTATGTCCAAGTGTCTCGAGGAAGGAATCAGAGAGAGCAGTCCTGAAGCCACACGGAGCCGGACTCACCTGAAAGTTGGCATTCCTGGGTCAATAATAATACCCACTCCCTGGGCGGGGGTGGGGGCAGGAGGTGTGGTGTGAGGCAGCACCAACGCCAACACTAGGTCCCTTTTACCTAGCCCCCCCGTCATCACAGAAACCCTCCCCAGCGCATATCCACACACTGAAGCTGGCCTGGCAAGTTGGGGGTGGTGAGACGCCAGTCCTGAGTGTGTTTGGACCCTCAGCGCAGACACACTAAGCCTGTCACAGAGCCCCGTGAGTCATCAGACACCCAGGGCGTCTTGCAGAGATGACTGAAAGCTGAGTTTTGAGGGGGCTAATTTAGAAGCCTGGCCAGGGCCCAGCCCACACAAAAGGCCCTGGGACTTAAGTGCAGAGGGAGAGGAATCCAGCAACTTCTTGGCTCGGTACAAGGCCTCTGGCTGTCCTTTGTCACCAAGCCCAGCACACACAGATGTAGTCACAGCACAGAACAGAGCAGAATGCTCCCGCCTGTGAGCAGAAGGATGGCTGACAGGCGGAGGGGTGAGGCCTGTGGCGAGACCTGACCCACAGTCAGTGGAGCTGGGAGCCGGGTGGGGCCCAGTCCTCATTTCTGGCAGAACCTGACTCTAAGAGCCAGCTATGAGTCAGCCGTGCCCACGCTGCCCAACAGCCCAGGCCAGGGGAGGAGGCCTCAGCTCCTGGTGTGGGTGGAGGCTAGAAAGGGGTGTTTGAAGTAGATTCAGGGTATTGAAGGAAGGGCCTAACCCCCAGGATAGAAATCAGGGAGAAGGAGCAGCCAGGGTCCCAGATAAAGCCCTGCAGTACTCAGAGCTGGGAGACTACACACAAAGTAGGAAGTATGACACATACGAAGCCATGGCAACTACTGGGTTAAAATTTCATTGTCTCTGCCTGGGAAGAGGAGTTGGGACTGAGGAGGCTTGAATTGCTGGGGAGAGAAGCTGGCAGGCGCCAGGAGAGTCAGAGATCCAGGCTGAAGGCTCTGAAATTCTGAGATTCGAAGAGGCCCTTGTAAAGCTGGGCTTTGGAGAGGGGAGAGGAACACTTCCTCCTCAGTTTGGGGCCGGTGCGAAACTTCATTCCTCAGCCCGCACAGAGTATGATCCTCAGTTTGTGCAAGGGCAACAGAGGAGCAGGGCCAGAATTGAAGAGGCTGGAGGTTTAGTTCGGTGGTTCTGAGTTCAATCCCTGGTTTAAAAAAAAAAACAAAAAGTGAAAATGAGGATCAAGTCGTGTCAAATTCTGGTACAAACTCAATGTTGAATGGGATGATGATGTGTATTCATAATGTGCCAATAAAGATTTAAATTTTTTTAAAAAAAAGCCAGGTTGACTGTGGGATAAAAGGCCAGCCCCTCTCTGGTGGGTGGGTGGCATGCACTACAGGGAACTGTTTTCCAGAATGCCACAGCACTGAAGGACTGCCCTGTAGCCAACTCATACCCTTACTCAGTGCCACCTAGTGCTGGTTGCGCCCAGAGGAGAAACTAGGTGAGCTAGGCTTCCTCTTCTAGGAAGGGCCCAACTAACTTCTCTCAGAACTTTTATCAGCCCAGGAGACCTGGATAACTTCACCACAGGAGTGGCGCCCAGATCCCAGCAACAGAGTACAGGGCCCTCTCCAAGGGGTCATGGGTAGCAAAATCCCCAAGGTATCAGAGCACCTTATAAGGAGAGTTTCTAGGTCTCAAGAACTGAAGGGTTGTGGCTATATAGGGGCCCCTTGCCATACAGTCCCCGTAGGAGGCCCCTGAAGAGGAGACTTAAAGTCCTCCTCCCGCTGCACAGGTCACTAAGGCTTTGGGCCACAAAGGGCTCAACGGTGAGCGACCTGCACAGATCGCTTCTCCCTCTTACCCCCAACCCCGTACGGAGACAGAAATCCCCAGCAAGAGGGAAAGGGCTTTCTTTGGACCGGGTCCAGCTGTCCAAAGACTTCCCAGCCGGTGCCTGTGCACCTATTTTGCAGACGGCAAGCAGACTTCCTGGGGAGCTGCAGTCACAGGCTCAATGCCACGGCTCCTTAGGCAGCGACTCAGCTCGCACTGGACCTTTCGCAATCCTGATGCTGTCATTGGGATAGGCCGGATTCTTTCCAGCATCCCCTGGCATTGCACGCTGAAGCACCCGCTGGCAGGGCAGGGCGTGGGCTCAGCGGACTGCAGTAATAACAGGGCCCGAGACCTGTGAGAGGCGCCAGCGCTGGCGCTGGAGGAGGAAGCGAGAGGCATCTATTTCTGGCCAGGGCGCATACACTGGCCCCCGCCAGGGCTGGGCGGTGTGGCAGGCCTGGGGCTCAGCCTCCTTCCCAGCCCCGGGGTAGGGGGCGGAGAGAGAAGCCGAGGTAGGGCCCAGGGGGCGGGGCGGTGTCCCAGGCCCACCCCGGCCTCCTCCCTCCGCGGCCCAGTCGGGTCCCCGCACTGCGCTGCGCTCGGACCCGCAGCTGCCAGTGCTGCCCGCTCCTGGAGCCCGCTGTGCGCCTTCCCGCCGCCGCCCGACGGGCATGGACCCGGGCCGCGACTTCCTGACCCTGCACGGTGAGTTCCCTTTCAGGGGCGGGGGATCCCACAGCCCTCTGCCGCCTTGGGGAAATCTCACTCGGGCCGGTCCGCACCGGGGCTGCTGTCTACACCCCGGTCGTTCCCAGACTCGTTCCCACTTCTGGCCCGGGAGGTGGAGAAGCTGTGCGGGTCCACAGGCTCCCCTTTCGGGGATTCCCCCTCATTCTGAAACCCACAGAGGCTGGGTTTCACGGAGCCCAGAGCTCACGATGGAAGGGAGGAAACCGCATTCAGAAAGACCGAGTTCCCCTCTGGGCTGGGCCGTCCTGGAGGCTCTCAGAGCCCGGGCAGCGGATGTTCCTGGACCTGGACCGCGTCAGGCCGCGCGGGTGTGGCGGGGTGAGGCGCGGTGGGGCGAGGAGGTGTGCAAGTTTGGCAGAGGTTGGACCCAGCAGGCCTAACTGCCCAGAGCCACCCTGTCCACCCCCCAGGTCTCAGCTCCGACTCTCTGCCGCTCCATCCTTTGTCCAGCCTAGCTTTGTTTCCTCTCTTCAGGGTCAGTCCCTGGCTTTGGACTAGCCCCTCTGACGGAGGGGGTGGGGTCTTGACTTCAAGGTGGAGCGGAGGAGAGCCTGCCTCGGGCCAGGACTCGCCCACACTCAGCAGGCGTCATCCTCCTGTCCTGGGATCATCTGCCAGTTCAGCAAACCCTGCTCCTCTCACCAGTCAGTGCCTAACTCTACATCCTTGTCTTTTCCAGGGCCCTGGGGATTGAGACCTTAGTGTCCACCCCGCCCACCTAAACAGTACATGGAGATGATTGCGCGGGAAGAGAAGGGCAGGTCCTCCCACCCTCACGTAGGCCCCATTGACCAGTCCCCCACCCCCACCCCGTCTGCTTGTTTCCTAACATTTCCCCAGGGCCCAGAGAGACCAGGTCAGGATTTCTCAAGCCACCTCTTCCAGCTGGGGCAAGGGAAGCTGCACCTTCCCTGTCTCTCTTTAGACCAGAGGCATTCTTGGTGCTATGGACAGACCCGTGGGAAGGGAGCACGGTGGAAACCCCTGCACCCTCTCTCACTGTGCATTAGCAGCTGCTCCGAAGACCCCACCTGCCTCACACACAGACCTCAAAGCCTTCTGGTTGCCTCTGAAAGAACAGTAGGTAGCTTCCACTTCCATTAGAAGGATCTCCGTCCTTGGTGTCCGCACCTTTGACCCATTTCTCTCTTGGGCAGTCCTGCTATCTTTCACGTAAAAGAAGACACGTGAAGGGTCAGTCAGGGCCTCTCAGTCTGGTGCCATGGCTCGGCCCTCAGCCTTTCCAGTGCAGGACACTCCAGTCCTTCCACCAGGGCTGCCGTGAACAGAGACCCAAAGCTCTTCTCCCTGAAGACCCGCTGCTTCTAGCTTATATCCCAGCTTACCTCCAGACCAGCTGGGGAAGAACCAGCCAAGAACGGGTGATGGGAGGGGACGGTCACTGCACCCTGTGCTGTTCCCCCGTCTGTATTTCTGTGAGAGAGTTTTCACAGTGGACATGTGCTGCAGGACCACGCTCTCTGGCCTGGCCAGGTGAGAGTCAGTCACTGGAGTCTCCTCCATCTCCTGGGGTGTCATGTATTAGAAACTACACAGGACCTCTCAGAGGTTCACCTAGATAGTAGATGTCCTGTCTATCCTCACTTTCTATGCATACAGAGGCAATGTTGTATAAGGCCATTGAGTCTGGAGGTAAAGTTCCTGAGTTTTCATGTCACATACATCCCTTTGTTTGTGCCTCTGTGAAATAAAGGCTGAATACCATCTTCCTCATAGGATTGGAATAAGGATTTAATATGTAATATCTATAGGGAAATTTATATCCCCTGGTGTCCAGACAGTGCTGTGTTCTTGTAGGATGCCCATCCTCAAGTGACCATGGCCTGAGAATTGCTAGCTTCAGTTCTTTGGGAGACGCTGGGGCACACAGGGTAGTCCTTGGGCAGGAAAATGTAGTGAGAACTGAATTCAGGAACCAAGGAGCTCTTCCAGGCACCTCTGTAGTTCCATCCTCTTCTTCCCGCCCGACATCCTCTGCTCTCCGGATTTACCTAGACTTGAACTAGCTTCTCCAGCAGGTCCCCAGATGTGCCTAAAAGGGCATCACCTACTAGGACCCTCCCTTCACTGAAAACATGCGCTGCCACTAACTTTTCCTACATCTGGGCCCTCTTGTCTCAGTTCAAAAACTGGCATTTATGAAACTGGAAAGTAAAGGGTCCTCCTTTTGGCCCCAGCAGGACCTGGGCTGCAGTGTTGCTTTCTGTTTACTGTGGGATCCCTTTGCCTTTCTGGGCTGGTTTTCTCATCCAAGGGATAACCATACATATTTTACAGGGGATCTTGGGAGGATAAAACATTCCCTGGGCTTAGGACTGAAAAAGTGAGTCCTGAAGAGCTAGACCGCCCCCCGGCCCCTCAGCCCCACTGCAGAGCTCTGTCCCAGGCATGTGTTTCCATGTGCGAACTCTTAGAGACACACTGGTCATAATTCCTTTTGTATCATAGGCCGTTTTGACAGTCCAGTGAAATATATGGGCCTCTGTGAGACCATATTTTTAAATGCATGCAATAAAGCACATAAAAAAGGAAGTTACACTGAGATGTGATTTTATCCGCAGGTCGGAGAGGTCCTGTGTGGTTTCTAACACATGACACCCTTACACCCTGCACCTCCCACTCCAAACGAAGGACTTCTCTGTGTCCATATTTCAGTTCATCTACACTAACATACCTTGCTGGTTATTCTCCATGGCGTGACCTTTACGCAGGTCACTCTGTGCTTTGGGGTTTTTTTGTTATTATTGCCATGCTCTTCTGCGCCCAAAACTGGCTTCACTAGTGACTCATTGTTTGTGCTTCAGTGAGGCCAATCGGGAAACTCTTCAGAGGCAGCGAGTAAAAGAGAGAAGTGACTCAGGCCCCTGGGTGGTGTCCTGACCTTGGCACACAGTAGTGGCTCAATAAATAATTGCTGAGTGAATGAAAGAGAAGTTATAGTGTAGATGAAAGGACCCTCTGTTACCCCAAGCACACTGGCAGCACAGTTTTGTACAAAGTTACAGTCGTTCTCATCTATATTCATCAAGGCAAGCCTGAGTTAATAGGCTTCTTTTAAGGTCAGCATCTTTTAAAGACTTTTTTTTCAAGACTTCGTTTGCAAGTGGGGACACTTTGGAGATTAATTCTACTCAGATGGGGAAACTGAGGAAAGAAAACAGGCTCGCCAAAGGTTCACAAAGTGGGGCTATTGCAAATTAGGTCACAGTGAATTCACTGAATAACTGACGTTAAAGTATTTGGAGTGTTCTGTTTGCTGGCCCAGCCTCAGTCTCCAGCTCTGCCCGGCCCCTTCGCACACGATTCTCAGATAACTGCTGCCGCCGGGAACTTCCCTCCGCAGCTCTAGGTTCCTGTCACCTCCCGCGGCCCCGCCGACCCTGGTGACCTAGGCCAGCCTCCCTTGGGTGGTAGACTTCCCGGCTCAGGCTCCCCCCACTGCCTCCTGGCCTGGCCCTAAGCAGCTCCAGAGTTGAGATTTCACGCCTCCCTGACAGGGCAACGCCTTTGCCGCGCGGGGTCCTCCAGGTCTCGCCTCCTGGGCCCTGGCACCGCCCGATCTGCTTCCTGAATGTGCTTTGCCACCACGTAGCCTCCCCGGGAGGGCGATGGTCCTGATCTGAACTCCGCCTCCCGAGTCCGGTTTCTCCTCTGTCCCTAGGTTTCGGGTTGTTCCACTCTGCCTCTCTAGCCAGGCCCCTCCTCGGTCCTACTTACTGGGGTCTACTTCCACACTGCCGGCTTGCAGGCTCTTGCCCTTTGCCGGGACGTCCAAACCCCTCTAGGACGCCCCGCCCCTCGGTCTGGTCCCGCCCCTTTCTCCGCAGATTTTTTTTTTTGCATCCCCGCCCCTCAGCTCCGCCCCTCTCATGTTCTAGCTCCGCCCTTTCACTGCTGGTTTGGGCGGTTCTGCCCCAGGACCCGAAGCGAGATTCTAGAGACTGCGGTCCTGGTTCCTGCTTTACCGTGGCTGAGACACCCTAGAGCACCATGCAGTGCCTGGGCGTCCGGAAACGGAGGCATTCCAGGGAGCTTTACCTGCAGGAGCAGAGCCTGAAGGTGGCCGCACTCAATGGGCAGAGGCTGGGTAAGGGCTCAGGGGACCGAGAACTTCAGAGATTGGGAAAGCAGCTGGGGCGAGACACGGGCTGCTTGTCCCTGGGGCCACCTGCTTTCGACTGGACTTGGAGAGTTTGCTTCCTTCCGCGGGGTTACGCTTGCAGGGCTGGTGCCTGGGGGTGAGTGGTGCGGTTTCCCCTGCCCCTGAGCTACCTCAGCCCATCCAAGCTCACCACCTCTTGTTATTCCAAACCAGGTCTGTTTATCTGGTAAACTCCGGACACATGGCCCGGAGTGTAAGTAGACTGACCATGTAATCCCACGGATTTTCAGGACTGTGTGCGGCCCGGTGTGACACCGTGCAGATGTGTGGAAGTGACACGTGTGACTGGGTGCTGACTGGTTCTGTCATGCAGGTGGTACTGTGAGGCTGTTGTGTAGCGATGTTGGTCTGAGACCTGGTGTCTGCATGGAACCCAGTGTGATGATAAGTGATCCAGTGTGATTCTGTGCAGCTGTGACTGTGAGTGACTGATGTAGCTGCGGGTCCCCCAAAGTGGCTGAGTTATTCCGTCCTTCTGTTAGATTTGTGTTATGTGGAATTTTGTGTGCTATTACTCTGTGGCAAGGTGTCCCTGGACTAATAGCTACATAAAGTTTCATAGCCCTGACCATGTGGGCAGGCCGCTTGCTTCTGAGTCCTAACTCTACCGTGCAACTTCCTTTAGCCTCAGTTTTCTCATCTGTAAAATGGGAGTAATGATTCTGCCTTCCTTATAGGGTTGCTTAGGGTTAAATACATGTACTATGAGGAGTATCTTATTGAAATATTAACTGTTATTATGGTGGTTGCTGTTATCATCACGATAATAATGTTTTGGCATTGTGTGTTGTGTGGCTGTGTGTGACTAAGGGTAACACTGTACAAATCCACGTGACAGTGTATAGTTTGGGGGTGTAGTGTGGCTTGTCTTCTGCTCAGTATTGTGTCTGGCATTGTGTGATTGTGTGTGGTGGCCTGTGACAGGATTTCTGTGCACTATATCCCTGTGTAGCTATGCACTGCTGTAGATCCCAGGCCCAGTGTATCCTCATTGTGCATCACCCTATGGACAGGTCTCCTAACCCTCTAGCTTCCTACTGGCGCCTGAAGCCCCCTCCATGCCCTGTTCCTGGCACTTCCCTGGGGGCAGCTGCCCTGAGCGTTGGTGAAGCCGAGCCCCCATCCAGGACCCCTGTGCTCAGAGCCGCTCCCAGCCTCCTACAGAGTTCAAGGTTCTACGCCAGTGGCCGGGAGAGGGGCCCACAGACTGTACGCTCGGGGAGCAAGGGCAGGACAGGCAGCCCAGAGGCCTTGAGGCTAAGAAATGGGGCCAGCAGCCCAAGCCCCCTAGTGGCCCACAGCTCAGTACCTCACCTTCCTGGTAAGCACATCCCGCCTCGGGACTGAGCTCTGCCCCCTGCTGCGCTGTCTGCAGCCGGGGGAAGGAGGGGGGCTTATCTCTGCCTGACCACGGAAGGGTCACAGCCTGGCTCCGGACAGGACGAGCATGTCATCTCTTCATGGTGTTTTCCAGAGCAGGAGGTGGAGGTCACCCTCTACTTCCTGACGCTCTCCCCACCCCATCAGACCTGTCCGCCGTGGCTTTCCCTCGTGTGTGCCAGCTGAGGGGGTGGGGTGCTGGCAGATGGTAAGCTCAGCCCCTGCAAAGCCTGTGGACTCTTCCGTCAGCCAGAGGTGGCCCTCTCTCCTGCCACCCAGGAGCTCCCTCGCGCTCCTTCAGTGCTGGCCTCTCAGACATAGCCAGCAGTTTGGAAGGTTCTGTATGAGTCTTTCTCCACCAAGCACTAAGAAAGAAAAAGCCCGTGAGGAGGCACAGTGTCTTCTAGAAGTGGGTGGACAAAGACGTGAGAAGCTCCCATCAGACCATCATCACTTCTGACAAGGCCCAGCGATGCCGCTTCCAAAACTGTTCTCACTCCAGGGCTGATGGGAGAACAGAGAAGGAAAGAAGTTGCCTAAAGCCACAGGAGTGGGTGGCAAGAGTGTCAGCCCTCGATGGAAGTAGGAACATGGGAAAGGACAGACAAGGTGCGGTGACAGAAGCCCTGGGAAGTGGTCCAGAAGGTCCTATGGGCCCTGTAGATTAGCTTTATTTTTTGTTCTGGGGATTGAACTCAGGACCTCACACTTGCCAGCAGGTGTGATACCACTGAGCTACATCCCTAGTGGGTCCTATAGATGTAGGACAGTTGGTATAGCATTTGCTGGTGAGCAACGACTTTTGGAGGCCATGCTTAATGTCCTTTTGGTACCACGTCTGGGTCTGTGCATCTTTGGGAGCCTAGGCCTCGGAGCAGCCTGCAGCTCTGAGCACAGCAAAAGAGTTGGAGATGCGGCAATTGGGCCAGAGTTCTGGCCTCTGGTGGGCTCTGGCCCAGCTTCCACCTCAACTTCTAAAAGGGCTTCTTGGTGCTGTATAGCTGCTCTTCCCTGAGGGGTCCCAGACCCAGGGCTTTTTGAAATGAGGTAGGGTTAGGAAGAGACATATGTGTCCCCAGCTGCAATGGCCTGGCAGTTCTCTTCTGTAAGAAAGCTCAGAGATCTACTCAAGGAGTCCCTAGTCAGGGCTGGAGAAGCAGGGAAGTGAAGGTAGGGATAGGTGGAAGGGTGCCACAGACACCAGTGTTGATACCAAGAGCTGCAGCTGCTGATTTGTGCATCATCTCATTTAACCCTCGAACTCTCTTTTGAGATGGCTGCTGTTACTGTCCCATTTTACAGACAGGAAAGCAGAGGCCCTGCCTCATGGAGTCCACCCAGGTCACACAGCCGGTCAGGAAGGATACCCCTACAAGATCCCACGTCCTAATACCAAGTCAGCTTTGAGCCCAGTGATCCAATCACCTTCTGAAAGCTCCACCTATAGCACACAAGGCTCTTGGGGGACATTGAAGTACAAACCATCATACCATCCATGTCTGCTCTTTGTGGTTTTTTGTTTTTTGTTTTTTGAGACAGGGTCTCGCTTTGTAGTTCAGGCTGGCCCTGAGCTCAGCCTCCAACTCACAGCAATCCTCCTGTTTCTGCCTCCCGAGTGTTGGGATTACAGGCGTGAGTCACCACGCCCAGCATTGTGGTATGTGGTATTGATTGCTGCTGGGCGTGAGTCTCCACACCCAGTATTGTATGTGGTTACCAGGGAATCGAAGGGGAATCGAACCCAGGCCCTTGCACTTGCAAGAAAGGCGTGGGAACCACTGAGCCAAATCCCCGATCCCCCATGTCTGCTCTTTTCCCCGCTTTGCCTGATCTTTCAGTCCCAGCTTCCTCCAGCTCACTCTGAGACCAGAAGGGTCCCCTTCTCATTTAGAGCCTGGATATTTCATCTTCCACAAACCAGAAAATCATATTGCTCTCTTTTGCCCATTCAGCTGTGGGTGGGCAGGCCATGGTGGGTAGGTGTGGTCCTGGATTGGCACTTGTCCTGCTGTTTGCATAGAAACCTCACGTGGTGATCAGAGAAGACTTCCTGAAGGAGGAGGGTGCTGGAATATGGGTGGGGAGGGTCTGCAGAGAGCTAAAGATGAGGCTCACAAAAACTGGACTCTGAGAGCATTCAGGGGTGGGCTTGGCCAGTGTGGAGCTGAAGGCATCAGAGACACTGGCAGAGATGGTCTCTTACTAGTATTGGCCCCCTAGGCCTGCAGGATGACAAGGATCTACAGGCCCTACTCAAGGGCAGCCAGCTTCTGAAGGTGAAGTCCAGCTCATGGCGAAGAGAACGCTTCTACAAGCTGCAGGAGGACTGCAAGACCATCTGGCAGGAGTCCCGCAAGGTCATGAGGTCCCCCGAGTCGCAGCTCTGTGAGTGTTCTGGGCCACAGGGGTGGGTTGGGGAATCCATCGTGGTCCATGACCACAGATGGAAGAAAAGGCCTGATTGTTCATGAAAGCAGAGCCAGAGATGAGGAACCAGGCTGGCGGGTCAAACAAGAAACCCGTAAAACCACTGTTAGGGAAATTGAGGCCAAGTCTGGGTTGGAGGGGCAACTGTGGAACGAGGACAAGTGCCAAAGCTCTTTGGGGACAGGGATATATGACCAACCGTGACAACACCTGGGGACCACCAGGCTCAAAGCAGGGAGGGAGCCGGCCTGGGCTGCTTGAACTCGCAGGCATCCACCTGTGCGGTTGTGGGGAGGAGGCTCCCGGGTGGATTAGCTTTGCGGGTGTGGCAGTCCAAAAGCCAGGCCCAAAGTCCAGAGGCACATTAGGCCCTTCCGGGTGTCCATGGCCCTGGGTGTGAGGTGGGGCCCCTGGAGGCAGATTCTCACTGGGAGTGGAGCCATGTGGGGTGGAGTAGAGCAGGGCTGGGACCTAGAGACAGCCAAGACTGGGGCACTCCTTCAAGGATATGCGCCTGAGCGCTTTCTAGAAACTCTTGAAAAGGACCAGGAAGCCAAGGCTGGGGGCAGCAAATGGACAGCCACCCTGCAGTGACTTAGGGAGGAAGCTCTGCTGTCTTCTTCCCTTCAGCGCAGGAGTTCCCGAAATATTCTGTAACATGGGGTATTCCCTTTTGCACTTTCACTTGGTGGGGACAATTTGGATCAGTGCAGTCCAGAAGTGTTATCTGCTCTGCCCAATATGGAAGCCACCAGTGGCCGCTGAGCCCTTGAAGTGTGGCTGGTGTGACTGAAGAAGTGATTTTTTCATTTTATAGTGGCTCTTGTATTTTGTTTTGTTTTGAGGCAGGGTCTCGCTTTGTAGTTCAGGCTGGCCTGAACTCATGTAGCCCAGGCTAACATCGAACTCTCAGCAATCCTCCTGCCCCTGCCTCCCAAGGGGTGGGATTACAGCCATGAGCCACCACGCCTGGCTATAGAGCCTAATTTGTACATGTACACAGGTGCACATGATACTCGGACAGTGCAGCTAGGACCTTGCAACCGGGGTTTGCCAGCCCCAGAGCCCTGGAAAGCCCTTGCCCCTTCATCTGTCACCCTGGACTATGGGTAGAGGGTTGGCAGGGAGAGCTGACTGGCAAGTCAGTGAGAGTGAGACGGGCAGTGGCAGGCCCTTGGTAGAGGAAAAGCAAAGCCCAGCGAAGGAGAGGTGCTATCCTAGGTATGTGCGGATTGAGTCAGGAGTGGGGTGAGGTCTAGGAGGGTGCCTTTACAGAGGAGGGCTCTGTAGGCCTCAGGACCCTGGGCAGAAGCCAGGAAAGGTATAGCCTGTGGCCCAAGGTACAGCAGGCAGGAGGAAGGCAGATGAGGACCGTGTGCGTCCTTGGGCCGTGGGCTGTGAAGGCTTTTGACAGGGCCAGGCAGGGTCTGAAGAGATGAGGCTCTTTAGTGGTCCCAGAAAACCACCTTGAGCCCCCGCCCTGCCTCCCTGCCCATGGGTGACCCTGATGTTGCCTCTGTCCATGGCGCCAGGCAGCTTCCTTCCCTGGGCTCCTGCCCGCATAGTGTTTCCTGTTAGGTGCTGACAGAGGGGATACAGTGGGAGCAGGCTGTTACACTTGGACTTCACCAGTGTATGCTGGTACATTTCCTGACGTGCCAGTGCACACTTAGAGTGTGGGGGATGCTGAGTGGGAGGGAGAGGAGCACCAGACCCCGGAGCTGCCATTTGGGCTAGCAGGATAAGAGCCTTTACTAGGACAGTTGTGAGCGAAAGCCGGAAGTTCACTCCCAGCAGGAGACCCAATATGAACAGGGTGGGGGCACAGGAGTGGCAGCCTGAGGGCCTGCGCCCTGAGGGCTGGGGAACAGTGCCAGTCCAAGCTGGCTGTGCTCCGGTAAGGAACATGATCTGAAGAGGCGTCTTCCAGGTCAGAGACATCTGAGACAGGCCGCGTGCTGCCTCCCATCTTTGGATGACCCGGGAGATAGCTGTGCTGCACTGTATGTTACATATCTGCAGGAGGGGTGGGGCATCCCTGTTTCTCTTTGGCTCTGCTTTTGCTCCCCTAACCCCACCCCTACTGCCCATGCCTGCAGCTTCCCGAACAGACAGGTTTTATCAGCAGCAGAGGCAGCTGGACTTGCTCTTCTGGCAGGTGGGGCATAGGTCTGGGGTTTCCATGGCCCAGGCTTCCTGTCTCTATTCCCGGCCTAGAGAAGCTGCAGCTGCTGCAGTGTGGGGCCTAGTGGGGCACAGAGGGATTAGACAGAGATCTGCTCGGCACCGCAGATGGCACAGGCTCACGTGTCCCACTCCACAGAGCCTGTGGCCCGGGCTGCGCAAATGCCGCACACATGGGCCTGCAGGTACAGAGGCATCTGGGTGGGGTGGGCTCAGAGAAGGACAGTGGACTTTTAACCACAGCCAGGGTAGTGTCAAGGACACTGGGTAAGGATGGCTAGGGTGTGGGTGGAGCAGGGCAGAGCCTGGATCCCGCTCCTGGGGGGCAGCAAGAGCCGGGCTGCTGGGACTGGCTCTCAGCCAGGCTGGGAGAACATGAGGGGTGGGGCGGGGGGTCTGCAGGGTCTTGTCTCCCTGAAGCCTGGATGGGCTGTGACAGGAAAACCCTCCCAGGGCTGCTGAGGGCAGAACGATATGATCTGTCGGACCCCGGAGGGCAGCCTCCCCCGTGCCTCTCAGGACCCCAGGGGCAGGGCTTTCTTTCCTGCAGTCCCCTGTCTAGGGGCTCCATGAAGTCAGCACGTACAGGTGTGACACACAAGGCAAGGCCTTGTCCATGCTCTACGTAGGTATGGCTCCTTCTGTCCCCAGACCCCAGGGCCAGGGCTGACTGGATAGCCTCATACATGGTCAGGAGAGGGGCCTGGAGTCACTTGTGGCAGTGGGAGCGACAGGCCCATTGTATAGTACAACGGGAGCATACGTGTCACATCTCTTCCTGTCTCTGCCTAAAACCCTGCCCTGTCCTAGTCCTCTCCCAGGGGCTCTGCCCCTCCCACTGCGGAGACCTCTACACTAGGCTCCTAGTTGCCTTTGTCACCCTAATGTCTCC
>PVIR01029580.1:0-20991 GCA_004026965.1 Petromus typicus | reverse complement strand
ACTCCCCCTTAGAATGCTTCTTCCCATTTCACAATACATTTTAGTCCTCATTTTTACTTCAGTTTCTCGTATCAGAGAAACAATTTGGTATTTATACATATGTGTAAATTTATACATTTGTGTGTTTATGCATTTTTAGGATATTTTTAACTTTAAATTTTCCCTTTTTATTTTTTGATTATTGTTCATGCATTCAAAATTGTTGTTAAATCTTTACATATTTTTATAATTTCTAAAATTTCTTTTTTTCTGGTACTGTGAATAGAACTCAGGATCTTGCACTTCCCAGGGAATAAAATTTATTTTCTTATAGACTTTTGATTGTATTCCATTGAAATAAAAAATTATCATATATAATTTTAATTGGTTAAGGTTTATTTATGTCAAAAATATATGGACTGTTTTAGAGAAAGTTCCATGTGCTGATGAAAAAAGTGTATATTCTGCACTTGTTGGGTGGGGTATTATATAAATGCCCATTAAATCCATTTGATCTATAGTATTATTTGACTTTGATGTGTTTTTCTTGCTGTTGATTTTTTCCATCAGTCCATTGATAAAAGTGGGGAATTAAGTCTACCACTATGATTATATTGGAGTATTCCTTCCCCTTTAGGTCTTTGTTTTCTAAGTGTGAGTGCTCTGACATTAGGTGCATAAAGAATTACAATAGTTCTTTCTTCCTGGTTAATTGAACCCTGAATCATTATATAGTGAGCCTCTTTGTCTTTAATTTTTTTTTTTTAATCTTAAAATCCATTTTCTCAGGTGCAAAGCATAGCCAGTCTTGCTAGGCTTCAGGCTTCCATTTGCTTTGAATATCATTTTTCATCCTTTTACTTTCAGTCTGTGTTTTTAGTGGTGAGATGAGTTTTTCTTAGGCGTTATACTGTTGGGTTTGGTTTTTTTTCTAGTCAGCCAGCCTATATTAAATAATTGGAGAATTTAGTTCATTTTTATTTGAGATAATTATTGACAGATAGGGAAGGATTTATTCCTGTCATTTTATTGATTTTATTGAAGTTGTTTTAAATATTTTATATATTCAAGTTTTAAATATTTTACTCTTTTCATCTTTATGGCTTGATATTTAATATTTAATTCTTTTCTATTCCTTTTTTTGTGAGTCTACTTTTTAGGATGCATAGTTTCACAGGCTGTCACTACAGTAGTTATTTTTCTTTTACTTCTGGGTATAGGACTTCCTTTAGCATCTTTTGTAAGGCTGATCTGGTGGTCATAAATTCAGTTTTTGCTTATCTTGGAAGGTCTTTATTGCTCCTTCATTTATGAAATGTAGTATTGTTTTCTGGCCATTATTTTGTCTCAAGACTTAAAATACATCACTGTATTTCCTCCAGGCCTGTCAAATTTCCCTAGATTAGGGAAAATCTTTGCTACAGTTTTATTGAATAGGCTTTGTATGCTATTTACTTTCATCTCATCTTTGGGTATTTTAAAAATGTGGATATTCATTCCTTTAAATGCTAAGGGCCATGAATGAACTCTTTTCTTAGTTTATTTTCATTTTTTTGCTGCATTTCTCCATCATATCTTGAATTGATTTCCTAATATGTACTCTTTTAGATTTATCTGAGGCTTTTAAAAATCACTTTTATAGTCCTTATCAGACAATTTAATCCATATTAATTTCATTGGAATATGTTGCTAGATAGTTTTATATTAATTTCAGGCACCATATTATCTTTTACTGTTTCTTGTTCTATACTAATAATTTCCACTTTGTAAATTAGGTGCCTCTACCTATTTAGCAGTATGGCTTTCTCCTGACAATGGGTATGAGATGTTGATTGATTATGCGATGTTGATTTTGTTTATGGCTGGGCACGATAATGTGTACTCAAGCTTCTTTGCCTGTAACTAATGACTTTGAGCACAGTGTTTACTGTGGTAGAGTCAGAGAGAGTCACTGTCTCTGTGGGCCTGCACAAGAATCTGGATACTCCAGTAGTTCATGCTAGTATGGTTCAGATAACAGTGGATATGTGTAGCTTACTGTGTTGCTACTTTTACAATGGAAGAGGTGTTCTCTATTGAGCAATAGAGGTATTCTCAGACTCTTATTTGTGATAATAGCAAGGGAACTCAACAGAAATGTTGAGGAACCTAAAACATCTTACTTCTGACCAGTTAGTGGTGTGAGCCCAGATATTACACGGGGAGAGGCAGTGCTGTGAAGTACATACAGCACTCTGAGGTACTCACATTAAGTTGTGATAGCAGTGCATGATCTGATTTGAGGTAGTGAGTGGGAGGCCTTTGCAACTGCTTAGGTGGGAAGACAGGGATTGAGAAGTTTCTCTCTGCTACTGGTACTACATATCCAGAACTGGTACTCTTCATTGTCATTCATATCCCAGGTCAAGGCAACAGAGCCAGACTCCTTCAGCTGTAAATGCACCAGGTATTGAGCAATAGCCTGAACTATGCAATTGCTGTAGATCCTTTTAAAATGTACCTGTGTTGAAGACAACAGTCTTACAGTGTTTCTTTCCTACTATGTTAGTAACTGAAACCTAAGCACAAAGTGAGGGTATGCGGAAGGTGGCATACATATCCATGGGGGTGTCTGCCCTCAGTCCTCGCACTAGTATGAGTCCACACTTGGCTGATTATATTTTTGGTCTCAGAGGAAATATCTCTTCATGAAGTATGTACTCTCCATTTCCCTCTGTGTCACAATACCATATCTTAGCATGCAAGGCATGCAGCAAGTTCTCTGTTCTGTCTTTCTACTACTGTCTTTCTACTACACTGACTGTGTTTCCTAAGGCTGCTTCTGTACTCAGTCAGTGCAGTGGCATGCCTAGAGTCCTACAGATGGAAGTGTACAAGGTTTTCTCACATATAGAGCAGTGCAAACCCAGATAGTGCTTGTTTTTCAACATGTGCGCTAGACTTTAGCAGCCTAGATATTGATGAGGTGATAATGTGAGATTCTTTATTCAAAACAAGGCTACTATGTATATTATAGCTTACTTATCTAAGTGGGCTGGAAGCCTATGAGATTTAGGTAACTTTCCAGTAGCTAGTATTTTCAGCATCTGTACTGACACGTTTTCTGGGACACTCTTTCTCCCTTAGCCCAATAAAAGGAAGACTCCCCCTCCTCTGGCTGTAGAGCCAGCGTGGCAGGTGCTGGAGTATTTCTCTTTATGATATGTCCCAAGTCTCTGAATCGTGCAAGGTTATAATTTGTTTTGTGGATTCCCAGTATGTTCCCATGGTCATTTGCTTCAGAATCTAGTTATGTACTTATTTCTTTGATTTATTTGTGTGGAGGAAAAGTGAGTTGCTGGCCACTTCAATTCTATCATCACTGGTCAAATGTAACATGTTACCATTGCTGGCTTACCATTCTAAAAATGTTCATATTGTTTTATAGTCTACTTTGATCACATAAGTACTTAATGGACTTGAGGGAGGATGGTGGAGTGCTCAGCACCAATAAATTAGCCTCTCAAAGATTCAGAATTCAGACACTGTAAAATAGCAACTTGGAGAGGAAAACAAAGGAGAGAGGTAGTTCCTGGGGGCCTAGGAGGATCTGAAGGGAAAATAGGAGCCTAAAAAGCAATTGAAGAGCCAGATCACAGTGCAGAAAAAGGAAGGGTCAGTCTGCACTTGTTCTCTGGCTCCTGACTTGTGGCAAAAGAAAGGAAGATCAGGGGCCAGGGATTTGGCTCAGTGGTTCCGGCGCCTGTCTTGCAAGCACAAGGACCCAGGTTTGATCCCCGGTAACCACATACCATTCTGGGTGTGGAGACTCAGGCCCAGCATCAATCATTACCACATACCACAGTGCTGGGCATGGTAGCTCATGCCTGTAATCCCAGCACTCGGGAGACAGAGGCAGGAGGATTGCTGTGATGAGAGTTTGAGGCTGAGCTCGGGGCCAACCTGAACTACAAAGCGAGACCCTGTCTCAAAAAAAAAAGAAAAGAAGATTATATCTATAGAGACAGTGAAAGCAGGGGACCTCAGAAGCCTTCAAGAAGAAATGCATCAATGGAATGGAACAGTAGATGCTGTACACTACAATAGTTTGTGACTCCAGTGCAAGCATCTGCCGTATCCTATGGAGAGAATGTTTGGTCAGGGGCCATTTTAGGGAGGGACCAACTGAACTTGGGACTCAGAACGATCTACTTGACCCATAAATATTTTATCTTTCTGAAAAATTAAAAGTTGTATTACAGTGATATATGCGTATCCATGTTTATTGCCACAGAACTCACTATAGCTAAATCAATTTAAATGCCAATCAAAAGATGAATGGGTTAATAAAATGTGGTATATACAGTGAGTTACTACTCTAGTATAAAGGATAAATTTGAGACATTTATAAGAAATTGGATGGATTTTTTTTTTTTTTTTTTTTTTTTGAGACAGGGTCTGGCTTTGTAGTTCACGCTGGCCCTGAGCTCAGCCTCAAACTCTCATCACAGCAGTCTTCCTGCCTCTGGCCCTCACTCTCCTCAGTGCTGGGATTAAAGGCGTGAGCCACCACTCCCGACACTGTGGTATGTGGTACTGATTGCTGATGGGTGTGAGTCTCCATGCCTACTATTGTATGTGGTTACTGGAGATCAAACCCAGGCCCTTGGGCTTGCAAGACAGGCGCGGGAAACATTGAGCTAAATCCCTGGCCCGATTGGATGGATCTTAAGACCATACTATTTGGTGAAATTAAGTCAGTCACAGAAAGTTAAATATCACATGGTTTCCTTAGTATAAAAAACCCCAAATCCAAATAATTTGAAGAGCAAAATGAAAGAGATATGTTAAGAAATAATGAGGTAGACTCTGTAGAGATGGGAAGAGAATTGGGGGATAGCAGAAGGGGAGGCAGGAGATGGAGGAGTAAAAATGATCTATATAATCACTTGGTAATGCACACATACTAATAGAAAATTTTAAGAGAATACAACCCTGCCATCACTAGTATTAGTTGATACATCTTTTCTGCTAAATACACCTTTTCTATTAGTACTATAATTATATCAGTTACTTTTTTATCTTAACTTGGTAATCATTATAAAATCTGTCACATTATCAACAAAAACACTCATTGTACATATTGCTTAAAATCAGGTATATAAGATCAGAGTGAACAAATATTTTTACTAAACTTGTCAGTTTAGATCTTCTCAACTTTGTCCTTACAAAGTGATAGAATAGATACTCCCAGCCTAATAGATATCAAATGTACAGTTTGTGATCCCACATCATTAAAGAATGGTGTCTCAAACCCAAAGAAAAAGTTAGGAGAGTTTTATTGGAAGAGGAGTAGCTCTTGAATTTCCAGGAGGGATCTCAAGATACCATCAAATGAGGTGGCCACTAAAAACCTTTTTCAGGAGTAATTTATACAGCAAAATCACAGTGTGGTGCCACATAGATCAAACTATAATCAGCCTAAAATATTACAGGTATAGTTGCTTAGCTAGTTTTGATCCAGTAGGGAAATGAGTCATGTAATCAAGGCTGTATAACAAGAAAAAAGGCATTTTGGGGGAGGGATGGGTCCAGATACTCGGGTCACCCATCTGTCTGGACAACTGATGCCCTCTGGACAAAATGGACAGTATAATTGCAGTGTAATCTCAAAGTACTGCTTACCCCTCAGGGAGGCATGTATGTTTATTTCTATGTAACTTAGCTGCCAAAAATACAGCCATAAAGTGCTCTAGATAAGTTAAAGTTCATTCTTTGATATTATTCAAATAACCTTTACCAAAAGCACATTGGACACCAAATCAATTTAAATTCAATTCAAGATGTTGCTGTCCAGATGAACTAAATTATATTTAGAGGGTTTTGTTTGTTTGTTTGTTTTGACATAGGGTTTCACTTTTGTAGTTCAGGCTGGCTGGCCCAGAGCTCACTCTGTATCCCAGGAAAGCCTTGAACTCACAGCAGTCCTCTTGCCTCTACCTCCTGAGTGCTGGGGTTACAGGCATGCCACCACACCCAGCATTGTGGTATATAGTTACCGGGGATTGAATTTGGGAGCTTGTATTTGCAAGGCAGATGCTGAATCACTGAACTCTGGCCCTAGAGGGTTTTTGTTAGCTGTTTTTGTTTTTTTGGAAAGTTTGTTTTAAGCTTCTGTTGAGATTCAGGTAACATATTTTGAACAGGGTCTCATTATGTAGTTCAGTCTGGCTTTGAACTCACTATGTAGCTCAGGCTGGCCTTAAATTCATGGTGATCCTCATGCTTCAGCCTCCCCTGTGCTGGGATTACAAGTTTGTGCCACTATGCCAGGTAACATTTTGAATGACCTAAATGAGTAGCTGCAAGAGATTATATTTGTGTATACGAAGTATAAATTAACAAGCACAGTCCCTAGTGTGCAAGAAATACTCAATTTATTCATTTTAATTAATCGCATCTGCAGATTCTACCACTGTGTAGAAAAAAAACTACCGCAAAGACATTTTAATGAAGTTTCTACATTAAGCTATACCTTGAAAACTTAGGTATTAGTGTCATATTATCAGAATAGCAGGGTTTCACAATCACCAGTATCTCTGAATGCAACACATTAGTTCTTGCCTGGGTTGTGCCATAAACTCAGTATAAGTCGTCTTTGCTGTGAACAGGGCCAGACTAGGAAAACGGGGTGTTTATTCCCAAAGCAACCACACATGTTCTGTTCTGAGGTCATCCAAAGGCTCTGACTCCAACCATACTCTGCCTCCAGGTAGGTATAATTATAGGAAGAGTTATCTGATGTTCAGCATGTGATGAAAGATGACAGGGCCCTTTTCAGTTTGTACACAATTAAATCATATCTTTTATTTGAAACAAAGAGTATTTACTAGTTTATTTCAAAACTGCCCTAACTTATGTGAAGTTCACAAGTTGCCCTGAAGCAACAGAGATGAACTGCTAGATTTTGAACACAAACAAATGGAGATCATAAATGTGATCCTATTTGCATTTAAAATGTCAATATATAATTTCATAGTTATTTGCAAGGCACATTACCAAGTAAATGGTATTGCCTTAAAATGATAAAATTTTTCTCTCACAAACAAAACACATAAAAAACAGGAAACTGTCCCTAATTGTTTTAATTATTTTGGGAAAACATGCATTGCCAACATATTCTGTGCTATCAGAAACATAAAAACATCTCTCTCACTAAGAAAGGAATTTTTTTTTTTAAAGATTTTTTTTGAGACAGGGTCACACTTTGTGGTTCAGGCTGGCCCTGAGCTCAGCCTCAAACTCACATCCCAGCAATCCTCCTGCCTCTGCCTCCCGAGTGCTGGGATTACAGGCGTGAGCTACCACGCCCGGCACTGTGATATGTGGTACTGATTGCTGCTGGGGTGAGTCTCCACACCCAGTATTGTTATGTGGTTACCGATCGAACCCGGGCCTTTGCGCTTGCAAGACAGGCGCCGGAACCACTGAGCTATATCCTGGCCCACAAAGGAAATTTTTAAAAAGGCCAGAGGATGAATTTATTTGAGTACTTTGAAAAAGAAATGGAAACAAATGTGAGGGAGTCAGTGGGAAAGTTTGAAATAAACTCTAGTAAGTGACCATAAAGTCAGAGTTATATTTATATTGTTTAACTGTATTTCCTACAATCACAGTGCTGTTTCAGAAATTAGCAGACACACACCAGAAAAGGTTACAGGTACTATATTTCAATAAGTTTAAAAATATTGTAGAGGAAGAAAGGAATTGAAAATAAAAGGAAATTCAAATTCCTAACCAGCACAGAGAAGAATAATGAGAGGATAAAGAGGTACAGGATATGTGAGGCAAGGTGGGGAGAGTGAGGAAGTAAGTTCAGTGGAAGTGGGTGTGGAAGGGGTGGGTCTAAAACCATTGGTTTAAGAGCTGTGTGATAGCCCAAGGGATATAAAAGCATGACTGAACTAAATAGGGACAGTGGCCTGCAGCCAAGGGTAGTGACACGAGTGCCAGCAGTCATCAGAGAAAGGCTCAGGGCACAAGCGACAAGTCCAAGATGGTCTGCCTGTTTGCAACCTACCTGCTGGGAGTCTGGCTGTTGCTAAGCCAGTTCCCTAATGAGGCCACTGCAGGGCTGCTGAAAAGTCTGAATGAATTTTTATGTAAGCATAACCCATTGGTTCATCACATTGAGAAAAAATGCAAGGCAGGAGGTGTAGAAGCCTCAAAGCCTTTGGAGGACTCAGAACTGCAGCGAAGAGGACTGTCAGGTAAGAAGAGATTCTGCCCTACTCCCTGATCATTAATGGCTCTCTGGCTGCAGCGAATTTTGCAAGTCCACCCTGGATGCACTGCTGAAGATGTTACTGGCTGCCTGTTACCAGTTCCCACTCTGCAGGGCTATTGCCTAAAAGTTTGGACTTTTCCTCTGTGAGCTGATATTATTGAAAGCACCTCCCTAGAAATCAGGGAAGGAAAGCTGTGAGGGAATAATAAACAGACATGTAAAGGAGGCACCTGGCACCCTTCACATGACAGCCAGGACGGTAGGGTGAGCAAAACAAGGAAGCCAGGCAGGAAGTAAAGCTGCCTAAAGCCCCATAGTAGGCTGGGTTTAGTCAGGGACCATTTTGATATTTCATTATATGAGTAAATTCTTCTGCTTTTCAATATGAAAGCCATGAAAACTTACCCTACTTTTCTTGAATGTATTTTCACATTTTGTCTTCTCCCACTTTTTTTTTTAACATAATAGACTTTCCAGATTTCTTCAACTACAATGATTTACAAGCCTTAAATATTTTGCTGAAATTCATTCCTGAATTGCCAGAGGAGCTGAAAGCGATAATTTCTGATACGCAGTCATTATTGAGGATTCTACAACAGCCCAAAGGCCGTAAAGTTGTACTTCATAAGTTTATTCATCGTTGTTGTAAAATTAACTGTGTGGAACAAGCTAAGATGTTACTTTGTGATTCTAAACCCACTGTGTAATTTTCCTTTCTAATCTTGAATATACTTTCATTGATGTCCAGGTCAGTCACCACTGATTATTAAAGTCAATTACTCTCAAAGTGTATTTTTTTCATTTTTCTAAAAGTCTTTCCAGGGCTATGCTTTGTGTTAACAGTTAGTTATTTTTACTAAAGAAGTCTTTATTTTATGTCTCTTTTTAAAAAATTAATGGTACAATAACATAAAGTACTCTAAATCTTGCTGATTTAAAATTGTTAGGCAGTGTTTATCATAATAACCAATACAGTCACTCACTTTGAATTCCTTCTAATGTCGAGAAAATAAAAAGACATGACACTGTCAATTTAGGCCGTGTAAAGATAAAATCACAAGCCTTGAAAGTTTCTACTTGACTCAGAGTAGACTTGCTTTATCTTATTGATACATTACTACAAGTAAGCAGATTGAACATGTGGATTTTTATGAGCAAATGAACTTGATTCAAAATTGTGAGCATAGTTTTATGCTTCTGAGTGGCCCAGCTGTATACTTAGAAATAATAAAATACTTTGTATTAAGAGTTTATTTCTGTGTGAAGTGAACTTATAAGCACTATCTGATAGGTTAAAAAAAAAAAGTCCTCCGTCAAAATTTTTAGCAAATACACAAACATTAAGGTTTTCCAGGGGATGAGAAATTCATCTGGATACACTTTTTAGTAGGTGTCCCCTATTAAGCTGTGTCTTAAACCTTGGGCTTTTAGCACCAATGTATCAAGACTCTCAGGGCCTATAGTGTTCAGTGTTTCCTGTTGTGTCACCCTCAGTGCTATCTGCATGACCCCTTTAACACAAAGCTTGTCTCTTTCTGGGTGTAGGAGAATTCACCAAAAGTGAATGTCTGTTCCCTAAAGTATTTGCTACACAACTCACTAAGGTCTTTAACAGTTCTTGGCACAATGAATGACTAGGTAGAGTAAGGCAGAAACCAGGAGCTGAAATCTATACAGAGGTAGAGAGGTATAGAGATCTTGTCTTGATTGTATCAGTGTCACTATCCTAATTGTCATGTAGCAGAGTTTTTCAGGGTGTTACTGTGGGAAACCCTGGATGAAACTTAGAGTCTCACCTGTGTTTTTCACCTTCACCTGTATGAATCTGCATTACTCTCCAAATTTAAAATTTATTTAAAATTTTTTTCAGAGGCCTTCAGGCATGGATTATGTGGGTGCTTTGCTGTTGGCAACCACATACAGAAGTAAAAATACATAAAAGATAGGAGGTTGCTGGAAGGAGATGTGGCATAGTAAAGAACAGTGAATTCACTCTACAGAATATCCAGTTAAAAATGCAACTAAAGGGCCAGGGCTTTTAGCTCATTGGTTCTGTCATCTGCATGGAAAGCACAAGGTCCCAAGATCAATCTCCCGGTAACCACATACCACATTGTCGGGCATGGTGGCTCATGTCTGTAACCCCAGAACTGGAGAGGCAGAAGCAGGAGGATTGCTGTGAGTTTGAGGCTCACCTGGGCTACATAGTGAGTTTGGGGCCAGCCTGAACTACAAAGCGAGACCTTGTCTAAAAAAAGCAACTACTTGCCGGGCATGGTGGCTCACGCCTGTCATCCCATCACTCGGGAGGCAGAGGCAGAAGGATTGCTGTGATGTGAGTTGGAGGTTGAGCTCAGGGCCAGCCTGAACTACAAAGCGAGACCCTGTCTCAAAAAACCTAAAAAATAAATAAAAGCAACTATAGATATGCCTAAAATTTTCATGAAAAATCAATAAATAAAAGCTTATTTTAGATAAATTTCTCAGTTAACATCTCTTGTCAATAGTAAAAGACCAAAAGCTTATATACCCTCAGATGAGGATCAAACAAAAATGCCCACTTTTATCACATCTGTTCAAAATGTTATTGTAAGCTCTATAAAAAGGAATTAGGCAATAAAAAGAAGGGAAAACAATGAAAATTGGAAAGGAAGATAGAAAATATTCTCTACCTTCAGATGATATAAATTTAGATGTAGAAAAACCTAAAGATTTGAAAACAACAGTTCTAGTAAGCAGTTTTAATAAGTTGAATAGAAAACAACATGTAGGGCCAGAGAGTTAGCTCAGTGGTTCCAGCGACTGTCTTGCAAGTGCAAGGGCCCGGGTTCAATTCCCCGGTAACCACATACAATACTGGGTGTGGAGACTCACACCCAGAAGCAACCAGTACCACATACCACAGTGCCGGGCGTGGTGGCTCACGCCTGTCATCCCAGCACTTGGGAGGCAGAGGCAGGAGGATTGCTGTGATGTGAGTTGGAGGCTGAGCTCAGGGCCAGCCTGAACCACAAAGTGAGACCCTGTTTCAAAAAGCTAAAAAGAAAACGTAAAAAAATTGCATGCCAGTAGCTCTCCAAGAACAAAGTTAGAACAACGCTATAGTTGGCAGAAATGTGAGGGGCATTATGTTCTGGGTGTGATGATGTGTTTTTTTTTCTTTCGTCCTCTTTTAGTTTTACACATAATAGGAGAGTTAATGAGCATGTTCTGCTAACCGTCCTGCATTGCCCTGCTTTGATTTCACCTCAGTATCTGTTTTGGATGGAACTGTATCTTTGAATAGATACTTTGAGATTATAAAACACTTATATCACAGAATGAAACAGTTAATGGGTGTGAAGACCTCTGCAGATATAAGCAGTTAGAATGAAGTTATATTAGAACTAGACAGATGAGTGAGGCCTAGGTTTAGTAGGGTTGCTATAGGGTTTAATAGGATTCATAATGTCAGTGTTAAGACAGAACAGAATGCTGTGTGTCAGATGATCAACACTGAAGAGCTATGGCTCCATCCAAAGAATCCTAGGTGTCCATCAGAAGTTGGGAAAAGGGAGAGTTGTTCTTTAGACCCTATAGTTCAACTCTGAGCATCCAGATAATAAAATAACTTATTTTTTTTCTTTAAGCCCCCCAGTTTAGCTTCTTGGTTGCATTATTCCTAGGAAACTAACACAGAGACTTAAAACTACTCTAAACTGTTTGCTTTTTTTCTTTTTTTGAGACAGGGTCTCACTTTGTAGTTCAGGCTGGCCCTGAGCACTCTGTGTAACCCAGGTGAGAATCAAATTCAACAGAAATTTTCCTTTGTCTGGCTCCCGAGTGCTGGGATTACAGGCCTGAGCCACCACACCTGGCACTGTGGTATGTGGTACTGGTTGCTGGTGGGCGTGAGTTACCGTGCCTGGCAATATTGTACATGGTCACCGGGGATCGAACCCAGGACCTTGCACTTTGTTGTTGTTCTTTTGGGGGTAACTGAAGCTCGGACCAGTAGGATGAGTGCTCAGAGTCACCGCATGAGAATGTTTCAGGGAGCACTTCTGCTTTATTGTATACACACAATTTTAAATGCAGTTGTAACTGTATGGGTTGGGTTGGTCACAGATTGGTTGAAGTGTGCAGAGAGGTGGGCAGTTTTAACTGAGGAGTCATGAATAGGTAGGCAGAGCTGAACTCCAGCCCAGCCAAGCCTGGCTTTCACCTTCAGCACTTGCAAGGCAGGTGGCAGAACCACTGAGCTGAGTCCCTGGCCTTGCTTTTTTTTTTTTTTTTTGAGACAGGGTCTCGCTTTGTAGTTCAGGCTGGCCCTGAGCTCAACCTCCAACTCACATCACAGCAATCCTCCTGCCTCCCGAGTGCTGGGATTATAGGCGTGAGCCATCACGCCTGGCACTGTGGTATGTGGTTGGTATACTGATTGTTGCTGGGTGTGAATCTCCAAGCCCAGTATTATATGTGGTTCCTGGGGAATCTAACCTGGGTCCTTGCTTTTTTTTTCTTAATTAATTTTATTGGTACATTTTATATACGTGTTGTGATCACAGTCAACATTGAGGATTTGTACCAGTACATGACATGACTTAATTTTCATTTTTTCCTATTCCCCTGCCCCCTAAATCTCCCACCTTCATATACATAAGCTTTGTTTCCTTTTTTTTTTAAGACAGGGTCTCAATTTTTGTAGTTCAGGCTGGCCCTGAGCTCAGCCTTGGACTCACAGCAATCCTCCTGCCTCTGCCTTCCAAGTGCTGGCGTGAGCTACCACACCCGGCAGTGTGGATGTGGTTCTGATTGCTGGTGGGCACGAGTGTCCACGCCTGGCATTGTTGTATGTGGTCACTTGGGACTGAACCTGGGCCCTTGCACTCAAAAGGCAGGCGACAGAACCACTAAGCCAAACCCCAGGCCCTTTGATTCCTTTTTTTAATCATCAAATTTTTTCTTTTCCTTCTTACCTATCCTCCCTTTTCCCTTTGAATATTTTCTTATTATTTCAGAATACCTATCATCCTTTTTAGAACTTATTTACATCTTCAGCTCTTATACCAGAGAAAAGATGAGGTATTTATATTTCTGTGTCCTGTATTTTCACTTAAGAGTATGTCCTCAAGGTACATGTGCTTGAGTGTAAAGGACTCAAATTTATCATTCTTTATGGCAGAGTAATACTCCATTTTATAAAAAAGCAACATCTTTTTTACCCAGTCTCCAGTTGATGAGCATTTGGGCTGTTTCTAAGATTTGGCTATCACAAACAGCTGCTATAAACATGAATGCACATATGTCGCAGTGATATAAATCTTTAATTCTTTTGTGTATGTATCTAGCAGGGGAATAGCAGGGTCAAATAGAATCTTTAATCCAAGTTTTTTGAGAAATCTCCAAACATCTCCACATTGGTTACACCAGTCTACATTCCTACCAACAATGGATAAGGGTTCCTTTCTACCCGCGGCCTCGCCAGCATTTGTAGTTAGTTGTTTTTGTGATAGCGGCCATTCCTTGTGGAGTCAGATGGAATGTCATTGTTGCTTTCATCTGCCTCTCTGCAGTGACCAGCAGTGTTGAACATATCATGTGCTTCTTTTACTTCCTCCTCTGAAAAGTGTCTGTTCATTTCAGATGCTGATTTTTGAACTGGATCTTTAAAATTGGGAGGGAGACTGATGTTTTTAAGGTCTTTATATATTCTAGGTAGTAACTCTTTGAGAAACAGCTGGTAAAAAATTTTCCCATATTGTCAGTTGCCTTTTCACTCTGTTGGTAGTTTCTTTTGCTGTGCAGGAGCTTTTTCATAGGATGAGATCTCATTTGATGATTTGTCCTGCTAGTTCCCATACTGCTGAGGTTTTGTTCATGAAGTCTTTCCCTAAGGTGATGTCTCCAAGAGTTCTACCTAACCTGTTTTGCAGCAGGTTTAGTGTTTCTGTTTTAGTATTTAGGTCTCTAATCCACTTTGAATTGAGTTGGTATACCGTGAAAGACAGATCTAGCATTAGTCTTCGACAGGTTGAAACCTAATTTTTCCAGCATCATTTGTTAAAGAGGCTGTCTTTCCTCCATTTAGGGTGTTTGGCTCCTTTGTCAGAGATGAGATGGCTTAGTATACCTGGGCTGTTTCTGGATCTTCTGGTCTTTTCCACTGATCCTCAGGTCTGTTTCTTTGCCAGTACTGTGCAGTTTTTATCCCAGTGGCTTTGTAGTATAATTCAAGTTGTGGATTGTGACACCCCCTGCCGTGTCATTTTTGCCTAGAATTGCTTTTGCTATTCTAGGTCTTCTGTGTTTCCAGATGAATTTTTGGATTGTTTTCTCTATATATCTGTGAAATATGCTGTTGGGATTTCAATTGGGATTGCATTCAATCTATGCACTAGTTGTGGGGGTATAGCCATTTTGATGATATTGGTTCTTCTTACCCAGGAACAAGGGATGTCTTTCTGTTTTCTGATATCCTCTTCAGTGTCCTTTTTTAGAGTGCTATCGTTTTCAGGGTAGAGGTCTTTCACCTTCTTTGTTAGATTGATTCCTAAAAACTTTATTTTTTTGGATGCTGTTGTGAAAGAGAATGACTCCCCAATTTCTCTCTCCATGCGTCTGTTGTTTGTGAAAAAAGATGATTGATTTTTGAACATTGACTTTGTATCCGACTGTGCTATTAAATTTGCCAGATACGTCCAGCAGTCCTTTGGTTGAGTTTTTAGGATCTGCTATATAGAGTTTCATGTCATCAGCAAGTCATAACAGTTTAACTTCCTCCTTTTCTATCTTTATTCCTTTTATATCTTTCCATTGTAATTGCTGTGGCTAATGTTTCCAGCAGTGTATTGAACAGCAGTGGTGATAGTGGACATCCTTGTCCTTTTTAAAAATTTGAATCTTTATTAATACATATACACATCATGATCACACTCATCATTGAGAATTTGTACCAGTATATGACACAATTTAATTCTCATTTTTTCCCATTCCCCTACCCACCCTGCAAACCCCTGCCCCATATACATAAGCATTTTAAAAATCTTTTTAATTACCATCACATTATTTTTCCTGTTAATTACCCCCACACCACATTTCCTCTTGAATAGTTTCACAGTATCTACTATATGTTCTAGAACTCAGTTCATCTTAATTTTCTCATACTAAAGAAAAGATGCAATATGCACACATCTGTGACCTATTTATTTCACTTATGAATAGTTTTTCAAGGTATGTTCATTTGATTATAAATGACTCAAACTTATCTTTTTTTTTTTTCTTTTTAGTTTTTGAGACAGGGTCTCACTTTGTATTTCAGGCTGCCCTGAGCTCACTATGTAGCCCAGCAGAGCCTCAGACTCACAGCAATCCTCCTCCTTCTGCCTCCCAAGAGTTGGGATTACAGGCGTGAACCACCATGCCTGGCATGTGGAATGTGGTTCTAACTGCTGGTGGGTATGACTCGCCATACCCGGCATTGTTGTATATGTTTACTGGGAATCGAACTAGTGACTGCACTTGCAAGGCAGGTGCTGAAACCACTGAGCTAAATCCCCAGCCCCAATCTTAAACATCTTTTATTGCAGAGTAATGTTCCATTTTATAGAAGAACCACATCTTTATTCATTCCCCAGTTGATGAGCATTGGGGTTGTTTCCAAGATTTAGTTGTCACAAACTGAGCTGCAAAAACATGGGCTGCTGTGATATGAATCTTCTAATTCTTTCATGTATGTTCCTAGTAGGGAATAGCAGGGTCAAATGGGACTTCTAATTCTAGTTTTTTGAGGAATCTCCACACTAATCTCCACAGTAGTTGTACCAGTCTACATTCCCACCAACAGTGAAGAAAGATTATTTTTTCTCTTCAGCCTGGCTACCATTTGTTGCTGGCTAATTTCAAGATAGCAGCTATTCTTCGTGGAGTGAGATAGAATCTTAGTGTTGTTTTCATCTGCATTTCTTGAATGACGCATTATGCTTAGCATTTCTTCACATGTTTCTTAGCTGTATTTACTTGTTCCTCTGAAAATTGTCTTTTCATCTCAGATGGCCATTTTTGAATTGGGTCTTTGAAGTTGGGAGGGGGCTGATTTTTTTTAAGGTCTTTATGTATTCTACATAGTAGCCCGTGGTCTGAGAAACAGCTGGTAAAAACTTTTCCCATATTGTTGTTTGCTTTTTCTCTCTTGTGGTCATTTCTTTTGCTGTGCAGAAGCTTTTTCATAGGATGAAATCTCCTTTGTTGATTTATTCTGCCAGTTATTGTGCTATAGAGGTTTTGTTGATGAAGTCTTTCCCTAAGCCAATGTCTTCCAAGTTTTTTTACCTAACCTGCTTTGCAGCAGGTTTAATGTTTCTATTTTAATATATAGGTCTCTAATTCACTTTGATTTTCGTTTGGTACATGATGAAAGAGATACATCTGGCTTTATTTAGTCTTTGGCAGATTAAACCCATTTTTCCCATCACCATTTGTTAAAGAGGCTATCCTTCCCTGAAGAGAAAAAATAATCTTTCTTCACTGTTGGTGGGAATGTAGACTGGTACAACTACTGAGGATATTTGGCTTCTTTGTCGAAGATGAGGTGGCTTGGTGTACCTGGAGTTGTTTCTGGATCTTCTAATCTATTCCACTGATCCTTAGGGCTGTTACTTTGCCAATACTGTGTAGTTTTTATCCCAGTGGCTTTGTAGTATAGTTTCAAGTTGGCGATTATGATATTCCTTGCCATATTCTTGTTACTATTCTAGATTTTTTATGTTTCCAGATGAATTTTTGGATTGTTTTCTCTGGATCTGTGGAATAGGCTGTTGAGATTTCAATTGGGATTGCATTGAATCTATGTACTAGTTGTGGGAGTGTAGCCATTTTGATGATACTGGTTCTACTTACACAGGAACAAGGATGTCTTTCCATTTTCTGATATCTTCTTTCTCCTTCGGAGTGCTGTCATTTTCAGAGTAGAGTTCTTTCACCTCCTTTGTTAGATTGTTTCCTAGACATTTCTTTTTTGGATGCTATTGTGGAAGGGATTGACTCCCTAATTTCTTTCTCAGTGGGTTTGTTGTTCGTGTGTACAAAGCCTATTGATTTTTGAGCATTGACCTTGTATCCAGCCAGGCTTCTAAGTTTGGCAATTAAGTAACAGTTTTTTGGTGGAGTTTTTAGGACCCTCTATATAGAGTATCATGCCATCAGCAAATAATGACAGTTTAACTTCTTCCTTTCCTATCTTTATTCCTTCTTTTTCTTTCTCTTGCCTGATTACTGTGGCTAACGTTTCCAGCACTGTATTGAACAGGAGTGGTGAGAGTAGACATCCTTTTCTTGTCCTTGATCTTAGTGTTAAAGGTTTCAGTTTGTGACCATTTAGTATGATGCTGGCTATTGGTTTCTTGTAAATAGCTTTTATTAGTTTGAGATAGAGTCCATCTATTCTGATTTTCTGATCATCTATTCTGATCATCTATTCTGATCATGAATGGGTGTTGTATTTTGTCAAATGCTTTTTCTGCATCAATTGATATGACCATATGGATTTTGTCCTTGAGTCTGTTAATGTAATGTCTTACATTTATTGATTTATATATGTTGAACCATCCTTGCATCCCTGGGATGAATCCAACTTGGGCAGGGTATATGATCTTTTCGATGATTCTGTGTATTCTGTTTGCCAATATCTTATTGAGGATTTTTGCATCAATGTTCATTAGGGAGACTGAAGTTTTTGGTTGGGCCTTTCTCTGCTTTTGGAATCAAGGTAGTGATTGCTTTCAGAAATAAATTTGGGAGTACTGCTTCCCGTTCAGTTTCATTAAAGAGTTTGAGAAGTAATGGTACTAACTCTTCTTCAAAAGTTCTGTTGAATTCAGCAATTAAGCCATCAGGATCAGATCTTTTCTTTGTTGGTAGGTATTTTTTTATTACATTTTCAATTTCACAGATTGATATTGGCATGTTTAACATGTGTATATCTTCATTCAGCTTTGGAAGTTCATGTGTCTAGAAACCTATCCATTTCTTCTATGTTTTCCATTTCATTGAAGTACAAATTTTCAAAGTAGTTTTTTTTAAATTATTCTCTGGACTTCCTCTAGGTCGGTGGTAGTTTTCCCCTTTTCATTCCTAATAGCATAGATGTGGGCCTTTTCCTTCCTTTGTTTGATAAGGTTGACAAAGGGTCAGTTTATTTTATTTATCCTTTCAAAGAACCAACTCTTTGACTCATTGCTTTTTTTTTGTACCGTTCTCTTAGTCTGCATCGCATTAATTTCTGCTCTGATCCTTATAATTTCTTGCCTAGTACGAGCTTTGGGTTTGTCTTTCTTCCCTTTTTCTAGTAGCTTGGGGTTCAGCATTAGATTGTTTATTTGAGCTTGTTTTGTTTTCTGGGTCCAGGTGTTCACTGCTATGAATTTTCCTCGAACTGCTACCATTGTGTCCCACAAATTCTTACATGTTGTACTGGGGTTATCGTTTAATTGTAAAAACTATTTAATTTCTTCTGTGACCCATTGGTTGGTGAGCAAAGTGTTACTCAATTTCCACATGTTTGACGATCCTGGAATTTCTTTTGCTATTCAGCTTCAATTTCAGGGCACTATGGTCTGACAGTATATCGGGGATAACTTCAGTTCCTTTGCATTTACTTAAACCTACTCTATGAATTAGTACATGGTCTGTTTTGGAGAATGATCTATGAGCAGCTGAGAAGGATGTATATTCTGACTTTGTGGGTTGAAATACTTTGTACACAAGTATTAAGTCCATTTGTTGAACAGTTTAATTTAGCTCAAGTATTACTGATTTTCTGTCCAGTTGATCTGTCTCTTTGTGACAGTGGGGTATAGAAGTCCTTTACAAATATTGTATTGATGTTTATCTGGCTTTTCATGTCTGTTAGTGTTTGTTTTATATAGTTGAGTACATTAGAATTTGGTGCATAAATATTTAGAATTGTTATTTCTTTCTCTTGGATTGTTCCCGGTACAAGAAAATAGTGTCCTTCTTTGTCTCTTTTTATCAGTTTTGGCTTGAAATCTATTTTGTCTGAAAATAAGGTAACCACTCGTGCTTTTTTGCACTTTCGTGTTGCATGGAGAATTGTTTTCCATCCTTTTATTTTCAGTTTATGGCTTTCTTTCTCAATTAGGTGTGTTTCTTATATGTAACAGATTATAGGATCTTAATTTTTGATCCATTCTGCCAGTCTGTGTTTCTTAATAGGCGCATTGAGTCCATGACTGATGGATTGATATAGATAGCTTTAGTGCTATCATGTTTTTCTGTTCTTGGTTGGTTTTTTGTTGTTGTTGTTGTTGTTGTTGTTTTTTTTTTTTTTTTGAGACAGGGTCTTGCTTTCAGGCTGGCTCTGAGCTCAGCCTCAAACTCACATCACAGCAGTCCTCCTGCCTTTGCCTCCTGAGTCCTGGGATTACAGGCATGAGCCACCACTCCTGGCACTGTGATATGTGGTACTAATTGCTACTAGGGTGAGTCTTCACGCCCAGTATTATTATGTGGTTACTGGGGATCGAACCCAGGCCCTTGCGCTTGCATAACAGTTGCCGGAACCACTGAGCTATATCCCCGGCCCTGTTCTTGGTTCTTTTGTGCTTTGCTTTTGTCCTTTTCCCATCAGTTTCTTGTTTGGCCCAATGGGTTGACTCTCTTGGGTCTCAGTTGGTTTGTAACTTTTCTTATTTTTCTCCAAGATAATTCTTTAAAATGTTTTGGGGTTCAATTTTTGAATTTGTGAAGTTTTTCAGGAGTTCTTTGTCATGGAAGTATCATTTCCCACTCTGTTTTGAAGGATAGCTTTGCAGGCTACATCAGTCTGGGTTGGAAGTTGTTTTCCTCCAAGGCTTGAAATACTTCACTCCAAGCTCTTTTCGCACTACGTGTTTGAAAAATCTGCTGTGATCCTGATGGGCTTCCCTTGGTATGTAATTGTTTTCTTTTCTCTGTCTGCTTTTAGTATTTTATTCTTTTTTGGATATCTGAAACCTTTATAATTATATGCCTAGGTTCAGATTTTTTCATGTTATGGCCATGTGGAGTTCTATATGCTTCATATATTTGTATGTTTAATTCTTTTTACTGTGAAGTTATCTCTGTGAACAATTTTTCTTATGTTTTTTGTATTGTCTCCTGCTTCCTCAGTGACTTCAATCAATCTTATGTTACTCTTTTTTGAATTATCTAGGACTTGGTGATTTCTTGGGATCCCTTGCCATTTTCCATACTTTATGCTTTTCCTGTTCATAGGCTCTGGTCCTGTCTTCTAGGTCTGAAATTTGGTCTTTGCCATATTCATTCTGTCATGCAAATTTGGCTTTCTTTCTTAATTGCCTGGACCTCTACTTGTAGCTGTTTAAAAGGTTCCATTGCTTTTGCTATCTCATATTCTATCAACTCCCTGATTTCCTCTTTAGCTTTATTAATCATATTGTTAACTATGTACAGTATCTCTGTTTTCATCTCAGAGATCAGTTCTGATTTCCATTTTACCAAATCTGCTTTGGTTACCATCTTAAAGTGTCCTGGTGATTGAGCTTCAGACTACTCCATTTTCCTTTCCTCTTTATTACATTGGGGTGAAGTTCTTTGCATCTGAGACTTTGAACTTTTCCTTATCTGTGAAATTTTTGTCTCTGCTGTTGTTTTTGGCTTTATACCTGCCCTGTTGTCTGGCGATATTTGTTACAAGTCTCTTTTTTCCTAATATATAGGACCTTTAAGATACCAGTATTGGGGGCCGG
>PVIR01029579.1:0-20955 GCA_004026965.1 Petromus typicus | reverse complement strand
AGCCCTTCTCCTTCCCAAAGCCTCTAATCTTCAAGTTCCACAAAAGCTTCTCCAAGTTGACCCATCTTTGATGCTAGCACCCACTCAGAATGGGTATTTCCTGTTCACTCACCCCTGCCTTGTGAATTGAAAACCTCTTGCAGAGAGATACATTAAAAACAATTTGCTTTAATGTCAAGATACTTTCTCTCTTAAATCTTTATAATTTTTCAATCTAAGGAAAGCTATGAAAGAACAATGTCTGTTTGAATTTAACAAAAGTTGCATTCCAAAAATCATAAATTTTTGACTCCTTGCTTATGATAGACAATAAAAATATAAGCAAGATCTACTTGGAATCTCTAATTGCCCTACGTGTATAAGCATATTGGAGGGCAACAGTCCTATCTTTTTTCATTATGCTTCTCTTAGTGCCTAGTGCTGATGCCTGGATACTGAAGACCTTCCAATAATCACGGTTCTATGTGTGTCACAGTGAATAATCGAATATACTTTTCTAATTCATCTCCTGTGTATTTTGTTAAAACATTGTGGTTGGTGACACTCATTCTGTCTATTACTCACAAATGCTGGCTGTTCAAACCGTGTCAACTGAGTCTCCAGGTGTTCCTGGCCTCTACCATATTCTTGACCTTGACCCCAACCATGTCAACCCAAGCACTGGCTTTTGCCTATTCTACACAGTGTAGAACTATTAGAAAGTAAATGTCATTTGCTGTGCAATGAAAAAATTCAATCAGAACTTGGAGAAAAGTTAAACAGTCAACACAAACTCCCCCTATTTGTGTGTAAAGTTAGAAATTATGTTTTGAAGCCTGGTGATGCATGCAATGAAAGAGTGGTTGGCAGGTCTCCTCACCTTACTTTCTATGTTGTTGGGTTTAAATCTTCTGAAGCAGATAAAACTGAAGTCAACAAAACTGATGTATGACATTCTTTCTTTCTCTCTCTCTCTCTCTCAATATATATATATATATATATATATATATATATATATATATATATATATATTAGGTTTTTTGAGACAGGGTCTCACTTTGTAGTTCAGGCTGGCCCTGAGCTCAGCCTCCAACTCACATCACAGCAATCCTCCTGCCTCTGCCTCCCAAGTGCTGGGATTACAGGCGTGAGCCACCATGCCCAGCACTGTGGTATGTGGTACTGGTTGCTGCTGGACGTGAGTCTCCACACCCAGTATTGTATGTGGTTACCAGGGATTGAACCCCGGCCCTTGAGCTTGCAAGACAGGTGCCAGAACCACTGAGCTAACTCCCCGGCCCTCTTTCTCTAGATATTTGTATTTTGCTGTCTTCCTAGTCAGTGGGAAGGTCTGCATGTTATGAAGAGGTTGAGGTCTTCTGAGATATCCAAAACTCAATCCCAAATTATAGCTTGTATTAGGAATGAAAGTGGCCACAGGCCAATGACTGTGGACTTTTTTTTTAGTTTTAGAGGTCCTTTTGGAACACTGAAAATGAAGGACAACTCCCAGTTACCTTAATTAGGGAAGGTAAAACCCACTCAGAGCAGAGAAAATCAAGGTGGAAACTGGAGTCACAAGGGGAATACATAATACTTATACTGCACCCAATGCCAGCATCTCAGAGCCCCTGCCCAAGCACCCACCTGCTCTCTGTCAGTAGAGTGCTCGCCACACTTGGTGTGTACACACTGGGCACATTCAGCAACAGAAGTGCACATGGAACTTCTCAGGGACCCTTGGGCTCTCTCTTAATGGTGCCAAGTAACTTGCCTGTGACATTTGGGTGCCCAAGGTGAGTTCCTGCGATCACATTTACCTGCCTCTGACTTCTGATCAGTTAAAGATGAAGGAGATCTTCAGTCAACCAACCCCATCCAGATGTGACAGCAAAACAGCCACACTGGGTGAGGCATGTAGCACTGAATGTGACCAAAGAATCACGCAAGCTCTTGCCCCTGAATAGAAAACTGCTTTGAACATGAAGGACTGAAAAGTCTTCAATCTCTCTCTCTCCTCTCTCTTCTCCTCCCTCTCTCTCTCTCTCTCTCTCTCTCTCCTTGACATGACTTATTATTCTAGAAACAATGAAACTACAAAATCAATGTTTAAGAAAAAATTATTTCTCCTGCTTTGGAAACTCAGTGTAAAGGAAGACACAGTTCCTGCAGTATCCCAGGTTGACCCTGTGTGATGCCAGAGACACGTTACCCATTGGCCATCTGTAGGACACATGCCATGGTCCCAACCACATGGGTGTTGTGGAGGGTGAGCACCATAATGAATGTAAAGACTGACCCAGCACCTGGTACACTGTAAGCACTTGGCAAACGCTTTATCCATGGGAAAGACTGACACCCAACCACAGCTCCAACTTCAGAGTTCTGAGAGAACTCACTTTCACTAAAGGCTAAAACGGAACCATGCTAACGTCAAGTCCGCAGACAGTCAGAGGGATAGTTTCCTGCAAAGCCAGTCACGCTTAGTGACCAAGTAAATTTTCACTGTGTGAGTCCAAGTGACACTGGAAATAAATGTACCCTCTGGATTCGCCTGCTACATAATTCTCAGTACTGAAGTCACCTCCTTACATTAGAATAACCATCCACCTGGCAACAGTGGCTAGTGGACTGAGAAACAGAAGATGACTGGATCCAGCCTCCCATACTGCCAAGGAGAGGTATTTTCCCCCCAAGATTCTTAGTGAGTTTTTAAAGCCAACACCCTTGAGAGGGAAGCAGAACTTTCAGGCCACAGGCATGTGGGACACAAGGCCTTCACAGTATTTTGCAGAAGTCAGTATCACTCACTGACGATAAAGGGGCATTCACAGTGGGCAAAGCCACTGCCCAGGGAAAGGGTGGAGCCTGGCGACCAGGCAGGCTCAGGACCCAGCTCGCAGACAGGTTTCTTTTTCCACCATCTCTGGAGCTGAGCAGATGCCAACACAGTTCAGAGCTTCAGGAGACACAGATAGTGAGAGCCCCCGGCTTTTCCATGGAATTTCGCAGCAACGACTGGGGGCGTCATTCCCACAGCATTCATTTTTTCCTTTGCTTGGTTTCCCACATTCTGTGACCACTTCTGCATGTGCCAGGGAAAATACTGAAAGCCTAGGTAAACGAAGGGGAACCCAACATTCACCAGCCCAGCCTTAAAATAGCCAGCACAACGCCCCTGTCCCCCAGAGTACACAGGCTGTGACTGGAGCTAGTATGTTCCAGGGGCCCCACCCGGATGGCTCACCCTTATTCCCTGAAAGCCCATCTCAGACAGAAGACAAAGAAGGAGCCCAGGGCTCTCCAGGGCCTCCTTCCCAGTGAGTCCAGAGTCTCCGGGGAATACAAACAGACATCAAGAGACCTGACACAGACCAGCACGCGCCACCGAGCTGGGTGGGGACACTGGTAATCTGTGCGTCTGGGGTGGGGTGGAGGGGTAGGCAGAGAAAACGGGGCGCCAGGAGGACGGTTTTCCTGGAGGGGAGAGGAGGCCTCGAGAGCGGCAGGACACACCAAGGCGGAGCTCTGAGTAGAAAGAAAACATGTCCACACCGATGCCACCGGGAGGCTCAGGATACTGTGAAAGACACCACTGGTTGTGTGTGGCTGGCCGTGCTCGCGGGATGGAAGGCACACAGTAGGGACAGAGACGAGACAAGAGAAGGAAGGGGAGAGAGGCCCCCAAAGCCAAGGCAAAGGCAGACCAGCCTGTGCTTTAGCATTGTGAGATGTTCAAGTGACGGCGGTGGAGTCTCCTGACCCAGCGACACACTGTTCGGGGCACCAGTGGAATCTGAATTCGGGGTCAATACTGAAATGCGTTTCTCAGGATAAGTTTTGTCCACATGGTATTAAATACATTTTTAAGGGTGGTACGCTCCATGTGATATTTGAGTCTTCTTCAGCTTTACAGTATCAGCTTCCTAAGTCAGATATTTAATATTCAAGTTGGAGTTGGGAGTACAAAAAAGAAAGAAAGAAAACAGGAAGTCTCAGTCTATGTACATTCTATGGAATATTGGCAATATATTTATATAAATATATATATATGTTTGTGTGTGTATATATATATATATATCTCCATATATCTCCATATAATGTGTATATGTATATATAGATAGATATATAGATAGATATCTCCATATATATATATATATATATATATATCCATATATAGATATATAGATATATCTCCATATATATGTATATATGTGTATATATATGTATATATAGATATATATAGAGATATATATATATCTCCATATATATATTCATATCCAGAAATGATCAGTAACTGAAGTATTACTGAGTGCTCTGTATTTTCCTGACAATGCTACCCAATACCTCGGTCCCTCCATGAGAATGCAGACTCAAAGGCTGAGCTGTCTCTGCCATGGCTCCCTGTGTTCTGTGCATTATTGTGCTCAGTAGTATGGGCACGAAGGACACAGGAGCTCGGATGAGCACACGCGCACTGCAGTCCTTCTGTCCTTGCTCCACTTATCATTTTATGTGGGCTATCAGGCAAGTCTGGTCATCACTGTCTCCTAAATAGGGAGAGTGACAGTTGCCTGGTTTAGAAAGTCGTGATAGGGGCCGGGATTTAGTTCAATGGTCCTGGTGCCTGCCTGGCAAGCACAAGGGCCTAGGTTCAGTAATCACATACCGTAATACTAGGCATGGTGACTCCTGCCCACCAGCAATCAGTACCATACACCACAGTTCCGGGTGTGGTGGCTTGTGCCTGTAATCCCAGAACTCAGGAGGCAGAGGCAGGAGGATTTCTGAGTTCAAGACTGAGTTCAGGACCAGCCTGAACTATAAAGCAAGACCCTGTCTCAAACAAACAAACAAACAAACAAAAAACTATGATAAGGAAACAGTACATTAAATAAATCACTCCCTGTGCGATAAACTCACAGAAAGTACTCCATAAATGTTAGCTATTTTTTTATTGTTTCTGCTATTGTTCATGAATTCTTGATAAGTAAGAGAGAGTAAAAGAGAGAAATTAAGTCATGAGTGTTAGAGACTGTCTGAGCTGATCCTAGGTATTTCTCCAATCAGCTCTGTGACCTCAAGAAACAGTTTTCTTTAAAATCCCTCTTTCTTATTCTAAAGTTCAATAATTTATATAGATGGTATGTGTGAAGACTAAATAGAATTAGAAATAGAAGCTGATGAAAAGATTAGAAAGGCTACTGAGATGTTTCACTAAGCAAAGTAGTCTGTCCCTCCATGTGCAGAAAGCTTGGGCTGGCCACCTGCATGCCTGGTCTGCAGAAAGACAAGTGGGCCAACGCAGAGAATTCTACCAGAAGTTGAATTAGCACCAAAAGGAATCTGATGCTATGGTGCGACTCTCAAGGTAAACACACTAAAAAGGTGAAGTCTTGGGGGAGTGACTAGGGCACAGGACAGAGCTCTCAGCAGTAGGATTTCTGCCTCATAGAAGTAGCTAAAGAGATACTTTACCCACCTACCATCTGAGGACCCAGAGAGAAACCACCATCAATGAACCAAAAAGCAAGATTTCCCCAGACAGTGAATATCACAGCAACTGCATCTCAAGTCTAGAGTCCCCAGGTACTAGAACTGTGAGAAATCAAGTTGTGTTCTCTACAGGCTACCAGTTTATGGTATTTTGTTAGACCTACCCAGACAGGCTAAAACATCCAGCATACTGCAGAAGAGTTAAACACAGTCAGGCATAATGATGAATTTCCACAGTCCAAGGAGAACGGGGAGGCTGAGACAGGAGAATTAACAGGTTGAGTCCCACCTTGGGCAATTTAGTGACTTAGTAAGACCTTGTCTCTATATTTTAAAGTGAGTAAAGGGAGCTGGGGATGTTGCTCCATGCAAAAGCCCTGGGTTACATTCCCAGGACCAGGAAAAAAAGGAAGAAGAGCCAGCCACTGTCTCCCAGCAATAGAAACATTCATGGCCGCCCAGTTCAGCACATTAGCAGATCCATGGTCCTCTCTATCTGCAACATTTTTATGACCTGCAGTGACTCTGCTATGATTTGGAAACAGCTCCAGCTCATTTCTTTTTTGAAGTTTTTTTTACTTCATGTTCGCAGGGCACAGTGATTACATTCATCATGGGGAACAGATGCAGTGACGTAATACATCTTAATTCTGTTTTCATCTTCTGCCCGTCTCCTCTCTCCCCTCTCCCTCCATCTCTTGGTTCTATGCCCTTTAGTAAAAGATCCACTACATCTTTCCAGTGACATTTATGGTGACTTCCACTACCCCTAAGACATTTTCACTTAGTCCCAAAGAAAATATCTGTGTCTACCACATTATTCTGAGGAAAGAGTACAACACCCAGAAACCAGGGGTGTGCAGATGTTTCCCCAGCAATGGTTTCCTCCTGAGAAACTCTTTCTTGAAGCAGGTGATGAACAGAAGGGAGGAGAAGGCAGCCAGTAGCTTTACAGTGGCATGCACCAACTTCACATGGGCTCAGGAGCCTTTGAGAAGGTGAGAAAACCAGGAAATACAGTCCTTAGCTGGGTACAGTCACCAAATGCTTTCGAGGCAAACTCAGTCTTCAACGTGGCAATGACTCAAGACACTGGTGTAGCAGTGTACAGGTGTAAATAAATACAAAATGGATGGAGAGAATCTGTGCAGAACAGAAAGCCACACTGAAGGAGAAGGTCAAGTCTGATTGGGTCAAGTATGCCTCATGTATGTCCCCTAGCAAGCTAGGAGACACCCAGCGGAGTTTGAGCATGCTTACTTCCATGCTTAGAAACTGGCCTATAGCTGCTTGGGGGCCTCCTGTTCCTCCTCTAGTCGTGACTCCTTCGATGCTCCAAGAACTAACCATAAAAAGTAAATGCAATCATGATGTGTATAGGTAATGTACCAATAAAGATTTCAACTAAAAAAAAAAAAAAGTAAAAGGCTTATGTCCACTGTTCAGCTACAGTCCTGTTGCCCCTATGCGCTCAAAGCCACACCCACTCTTCTTGTCCTATATAAGTCTGTGTAGCCCTCAATAAAGACAGAAGTGTTCACCGAAACCTCCCTGGAGTCTGTGCGGTGACTGCTCACTCACCCTCCCAGTGCGGGCCTCTGAACCTGATCCTCGGCCGTGTATCACCCCAACACCAAGAACAACTACACCACATAATCTTAGCCATGATAAAAATTTTCAACACATACATGACAATTGTGGAAGAAGGGAGAGTCTTGAAAAAATAACATTCATGCTAAGAAAGGTTTCAAAAGCACATTGGGAATAAGCATACACAGGAGCTGAATGAAGAATGTAGGAGTAAAACGTGGAGTTGGACTCCAGACTTCATTAAATGACTTCAAGGGCCAGGTTCCACCTGAGTAATTGAGTGGTATATAGTTGCTTCTATTGTTTTGTGGCTTAAAGAGATCTACAAAGGTAATGAATGGGTCTCCCGATTTAAAAACATTTCCTTCACCAACCTGAAATTCCACCAACAGAATTGCTCTGGTTACACATAACTGAGGGGGGTATAAATGGGTTTGCTGTCTATGGAAGGCAATATAGCAACATCTCACGAAATCACATTCTCTTTAAGTAACAATTCAGCATTCAGGAATTTTATCCCATAGATACACATGGCTATGTACTGGGTTGTTTGCTTCAGCATGATGACAAGGACAAAACTGGAACAAGCTGAAGATCTATCACAAAGCAATTTAGTTAAAACATGAATATATCCAAAAATAAATGCAAATTAGTGAAGAAAATTGAAGTTCTTGGCAGTGGAATGATGCCTAAATGTGTAGACATCACGGATTGCTGAGGACATGGAGCAATCACTGAATAGGTTGTTGGTGGTGGTTTTTTTTATAATCTTTAAAAGGTAAATGAGTGGGACATAACTGCCCATCCCCTGTGCTGCATTTCGTAACTTCCTTCCAAACGCTGCAGAATGGGAGAAGTAACTTCATCATAGAGAAACTGTCAGATCACTTTGGCCGGGTGATCGAAGTGGCCATCAAGAGAGATTAGACACATCAACATATGTAATCCCAACACCGTAAGGCACTTCATCCCTCAGATTAGCCTCTGAACATCACAGCCCTCCTTTAACCAGGAGAACAACATCAAACTCAAACTGAGGACTTCATACAAGATCTCTGACCCACGCATCCCCAGACTGTCACGGTCATCAAAAACAAAGCCTGAGAGTCTGTCAAACACCCGGATACATGACAATAACTTCTAAGGTGGTATTCTGGGTGGAGTTTCAGAGACCCAAAATAATGCTAGTAAAATTTGGTAAGCTATGATATTGTGTAATTGCTTGTTGGCTATATTGAACCAATCAACAGTAGTTGGTTCTCCTGAAGTAACAAATGTAACATAAATACATAAGATGCTAACAAAGAAAAATGCTGGATCATGAGGTATACAGGGATTCTGTAATATCTTTGCAATTTTTATTTAAATACAGAACTACTATATTCTAAAAGAAAACACCTGCTAAAAATTAAAAAGAAGTAGAAGTGATAGGACTGCCTCTGTGTACATAAAAATTTTATGGAAGAATAAGAAACAAACTCATTTCAGTTACCTGTAGAGGAGAGCCTAAACTGCAGGAAAAGTGCTCCTCTCCTCTCCTCTCCTCTTCTCTGTCTCCCTTCTCTCTTTCTTTCTCTCCCCTTTCTTTCTTGCTCTCTTTGATGAGGTTTGAGATGGAAACCAAAGACCTTCATTCTGAGCTACATCTCCGATCCTCTTATTTTTAAAATCAGGCCTCACAAAGTCACTAAGTGCTCAGGCTGGGTTTGAACTTGTGGTTTCCCTGCCTTGGCTTTCCTGAGTGCTGGCCTGGTACATGTGCACCACCACACCTGATTATCATATGAATTTTATGCAAGTATACTACCTCTTTATATGTAAGATAATTTACATTTTACAGAAACAGAACAGGCAATTTAATCCAAGTGAAGTTTGTTACTAAAAGATCCTTAGTTTTGAAATGTTGTCTTTAAATTGAATTAGTATATGCTTATAATACATACTCTCCAGGTGGAGAATCAATGTACATACATATTGCTTCTTGGTCCTTTCTGTTTCCCCTTCCTCTCCCTTCCCCGCCTTCCCCCTAATCTCCAGAAATAATATAGGAACCTGTAGTCCCCCCAAGGAATTCGTTAACTTGAAATATTGCTTCTGCTCATCAGTTGGACACCCTAAAAATATAATGGCTCCAGAGAGAATGACATCAGAGATATGTAACTTTGGAGGGGAAGGAACAGATAGTATTGCCCAAGAAGATTCTAAAAACCCAGAAACAAAAGGTGAGTGTGCAGTACCCAAGGTGTGATGGGAAACAGGGAGGTAGAACGCCCAACAGGCGACAGGATCCCTCAAAAGCCCAGCTTGGTTGGCAGAAGGTGGACGGTAGGATTAGTGCTCCTCCAGCTTCCCAGCGGCCTGTCTCCTATAACATCCCAGTTCTGGAATAAGCTTCTCTCTGCCTTTTGGCCCCTAACCAAGAGAAACTGACTGAACTGTTGAACTCCTAAAGGACACCCAGTTACACTCACGAGCTGGTGCCGGAGCCATTCTTTCCTGTCCTCCTGCCCTCACCTACCACCCTTCTGCTTCAACAGCTCCTTGACAAAATCCGCCGGGAGGTGACCATAAAGTGAATTCAGATTTGTCTCGTTGAAGGAAACTAAGCTCTTCAGACAGAGCCCTGAGTTCAGAGAAAGAGCTGAGGATTAGCAGGTTACTCAGCCAGGGCAGGGTAGGAGCCAGGAGGACACCCACCAAGACCTGCAGGGAAACGGTTAATAATTCAAGGTGACAAATTAAGCCAACTACTCAGGGGCGCTAGTTTGGCTAAGGGTGAAGTCAAAACAGAACTGCTGGAAAATGGGAAGCCGCTGTCACTGGTACTGTATTTTTCCACACGTATTTTTATTTTTGTAATTTGGAAATGTGCATGAGAAGCTGGAAAATGTAGACTGTAGAACTCCTGGGGTCTGAGAGGGAGAAACCACCGCTGTGTCTTTGCCGTGGATCTCATTTTATTCAGATCCAGCAGCTCTCCCCAAGGGCTTCAGCCACCCAGAGTCTGACTTCCCTCCTTCCCATCCTTCCCCGAGGCGCCGTCCTGTGAAATATCCACAACCACCACCACCACCCCCCGCCGTCTTTCACTGACCTTCTGCACCACACCGCCATGCACTCTCCCTCCCAATGATGACAACACAATGGTGTACTCTGTCTACCAGCCACACAACCTCCCTATGACTGAACGCAACAGCTCCTTGGCAGGGAGCAGATGGAGAAAGGTAGAAAATTTGGGGGCACTCTCAGAAGAGACGCAAAGAATGACAGTTATCTTCCCCTTAGCCCATGATGCATTCCCCAAACCCAGCTGTCTTCGTGCCTGTCATTGGCACAGCCACCTCATGGAAACTTACTAAATGGAGATGGGAGGCTCAGAATGCTTCCAATGATGAGAAGCCCCATTTCCAGGAAAGCACAGAACATCAGCAGACGGGGACAGATGCTGTGATGTCTAATCTAGGCATTAATATGAACTGAGCAGTTACTCATAATTTGGAAAGTGCATTCTCCTCAGAACTTAACACTTCAGTAATGCTTTGTACGTTAGAGGTGGCGCGCATCCCTCAGTGCCTCAGAGCTCCTAATAGACTCCAGTGTCTGCAGAGACTCAAGCCCCATATAGAAAATGTCATGATGTTTGCATACATCCCATACAAATCCTCCTCCTTCCACTTTAAATCATCTTTATTTCATTTATACTACTTTTAAAATGCATATGCTGGGAATTAGTTGTTGTACTGTATTATTTAGGGAATAGTCATAAGAAAAACATGTACACATTCAATACACATACAACTAGCTTTTTCACATACTTTTCATTCGTGGTTCATTGGATCGTTGAATAAATAACCTACAGCAGGCAAGTTGTATACTCCCGTGATGGATAACCTTGCAGATTTCTAATTCTTCCTTCCAGTAAGGCTGACAACTAGACCTTAATATTTAAGATAAATAGGTTGTATCTACATACATGCCCAAGGTTCATTCTGCAGAGACATCTCCTGTGAACATCTCTATCGCAACCTTCCATTCTCAAAAGCAGAATTGTTTTAGCAGGTGAACAGTGAGTGGAGGGAAACTGGGTAAAGAACACAGTGCTCACACATGCAAGCATTCACTCATGCACATGTGCACACACACATATGCACACACACACACACACCTCCCTCTCTTCAAGCAGCCAGTGGACTTGCTCTGAGGTCTTCCAAAGGTCTCCAGATCTGATAGCCCCAGAATAACTGCTATTTAAATGGCTCAGGTAGTGAGAGTGTTTTTCCTATCATTTTGCCAAAGCTGTAATGCAGAGGTCTCTGGGATCTTAATGATGGCTTGCAGCTAATGTCCAATGGGTCATCCCTGAAGGCCTTACCCATCCCATAACCCTCCCTGGAACAGTCTCGTGGACTAGTACAGACACACAATTCCTCTATTGTTCTCTGATTTGGAAAAATGAAGGAAGGAGAAAACGCACACACGAATCCTGCTCAGAAAGATCAGTGTAACTACTAGCCAGCATCAGTGACCATAACTGGATCTGTCCTAAGATCTTCCCAAAGCCACAGACACAAGACTGAGCATCATCCTGATTTGGGTCATTTTGTTCCTTAAGTCTGAGGAGCAGCAGTGAATGCTGCTCTTAACCAGAAGGCTAATGAGCAGAGACAGCATCGGTGAATCATGCATGTGCCTGAGTCTTTGGTCTCCAGACTCCCTCAGTGTGTAGAAGGCAGATGTCTGGGACCAGACATTCCTGGCCACTGGTCCACCCACTGATGTCTGTGAAAACTGCTCGTCAGGACACAGCCAGACACTGTGATGAGTGTTTAGTGTTAAGTGTGAAACTCTTAGGGTATGAGATGATTCCCCCACACACACACTTTCATTGCACAGAAGTGATAATTTTTTGACTCCTAGTCTCTGACTAGCTCACTCTCCCTTCTGAGCCTCCTGTTGGCAGTCAAGGAAAGTGGAGTTAAATCTTGTTCCAGGACTTGGTGTTTCTGTACATATATGTGCACCTTCAGAGATGAGGCAGTATTATATCAGACTGTCTGTGAATATTAAAACAATAGAGAACAAAAGATGATCATGGAACATCTGTAAAGGAGACTTTAATGATGCAAAGGATTTTGACAATACTCACCTAATATTAAAGCAATCCATTAATTGATCAAGTGTGAGTCTGATAAATTGAATAAGCCATTTGTAATTTGTCAGCAGAGCTCAAAACTGAACATTCCACACAAACCGGCAGATATATGTGTAAATAAATACAAAAATATGCATTACCAGAAATAAATATCTACCATCCAAGAAACTGTTCAGTTATTCCCTCCATAGTCCAACATTTCTGGATTCCTACTATGTTCTTGGCATGGGTCAAAACCAGACGTTGGTAAGTCTCTCTTAGGTAACTACATGAGAAGCCCTATTATTTTTAAAGAACTGTGTACCACTTAGGAAGTACAAGCAGAGAACAAAAATCCTTAGGGCTGAACAAATAAAGAAGCAATTTTCTATGTGACAGCAAACCGAGGAAGCTTTCAAGGATCTACTGTTCATTGTTTGGAAGATTTAGTTAAGGTTTGTGAGTGTCTGTGCAATATATTACTGATGTAGTGAAAATAACCCTGTTCCTACGAATTAGTGCCACGTCGCCTCTGCGTTTCGCCTCGTTTCTCACACAGAGGACTGTCAAGAAGGTCTCTGCTAAAGCCCTGGAGCTTGAGTCTAAGTCACCACATCAGGATGACTCAATATTCACCAGGATGAATATTTTATATCCACATTTACAGCTGAACAGAACAAGTCATGTTGCCGGCACATTTATATGCAGCATTCACGTGTTACATCTGAATGACTGTACTACACAACACACACATGCACACGCACACACACACACACACACACACAGTCTGTTTCTCATCTTAAAAGTCCAATGTTTAAGTTAAGCCCCAGAAAGATTTTCTCTTTAACATCTATAAATAAGCAAAATCCCTATCGTCTCAGTTTCTCTACTCACAAAATAGATGTAATAAACGGCATTTAGAAAGTACTGAAAACTCTAAGGCTGAATGGAGAGTGGAGATTTAAGTGAACATAATTGCATAGAAAATATATAAAGAAGCTCTTTTGAGAGTGACTTAGTGATTTTAAAAAATCAATGCAAACATAACTATTAGGAGCGTTTTTTCCTCTGGACAGCTAGAACTAACCACGGGGTATAATTATACTGTCCACAAGCAAAACAGGCATTGTCAAGCTTTTATCAAACAAGTCTGTGAAGTATGTGTTTAGCATTTAGTTGGACATTTCTGCTCAAATACAAGGACAGGCACAAAGCACTATCAGCCACGTAAATGCCAGGATCCCTTCAATGCCAGGACCCCTTCATTCACGTTGACACATGGCATTTCCAGTAATGATGACTACGATCCAGATAAAGCACAACAAGTGGCAGAGAAGAAAGAGGCTACAATGAAAAACTCAAAACCCTGGGGTCCCCCTTGTCTGTCTTCAGAGGCTCAGCCTGTGAGAGCCCCACTCTTCCCAGCTGAATGTGGATGAACTTGCTAGATAAGGGCACTGTAAGAAACCAGATTCGTTGCTGATGCCTGCTATGTTCTGACTTAACTTTCTTGTCTTCTCAAGCAAGTAGAACGCTCCACATCCTCTGCTAGTTCCCTTGGGTGCTTATGGGAAAATGCACAGATTGACAGCAAAAAAAGAATTACAAATTAAAAGGGAAAGAAAATTAGAAACAAAGGCAGAATACAGAGGTCCAGCCAGGAGTAAGAACCTTGGGCAAGAAAGCTGGCTGGTTGGGCAAAGAATCCTACACACTTCTCTCCATCCGCTCGACACTGATCCCTTCTCCAGATCACACGAGCCCACCTAAGCCTCCATGGCTCCCTCATTTCTCCACATTATTATATTTCTTTTACAGAGATCAGCCTGCTTTTCACAGAGCAGACAGCTGGACCACTCTGCTGGCAGATTGTATGTAACTCTGAGCCTCTCACACAAGACAAAAAGAAAAGTAAGGATCACAAGGGAATCTTCTGTCCAAGCTGGGGAAAAGTCAGAGTCAACTGACAGGCAGGCTCTGTCCCTGAGCAGCCACTCACCTGTGTCTGGCCTGAGGCTTGACCACGAGAGTCAGGTAAAGATCCACGATCCACGTGAAAAATCCTGCCATGCTCTCCTCCGCCCCTCGGCCATCAGGTGTGGCCTGGCTGACCAGGGATATGGTTCTTTGAAATACAGCAAAGTTATAGAAGTGGAAAAGAGGGTCTGCTGGAATCCCACCACTATCTCTCCGTGTCCGACCGGCTCCGGAGGCAGAAAGTGCCAGCAGTGGAGTGCGGAATTCTTGCTCCAGACATTGAGCCCACAGGATCCCTCAATCTGATCTTTTATAGTGCTTTGTTTATTACCTGTTTGCCCTTATTTCATAAGGGAACTAAGAGAGAGAGAGAGAGACAGAGCAGGGACGACGAAGATGACTATTAGTAGCAATCCAAAGACACCTTTTCTTAAGCCTCATTCATAGCAGCGAATGAGGCCAAACAACCTGGCAATTGTTCTCTCAAAGGTCACCTTTCTGTTTGGGCCACTGTGTCGATAAAACTCGGTTCTCGCTCTTGGTCTCCCTCACCTCCCCCCCCCAAAAAATTACAGTGTTATCCTACAAATATCTCCAGAGAAACTGACCCGACAAGGGAAGCTTTTCTTCTTCTCCCTCCCCGCCCCCTCCCGATTTTTCTTTCTTCTTCACGTAACTGGAACAATTTGCCTCTGTTCTGGGTGCATTCCTGCAGCCCCTTCTCCCCGGGTCTCCCGAGCAGGAAGGTGGGCCCCGAGAACACAGGCTCACATTCAGACCCAGGATGGCGCTCGGGGGCTGAGGGCGGGGTGGAGAAAAGTGAACCAAATGTACCTATGATGGTTGCGCCACCAACTTAATATCTGGGCAGAAAGACAAAGGCCCTTTAGAAAACTCTCAGGCTTTCCAGGTAAGCCCTTCCCCCACCTGCAGGAGTTCAAAAGATAACAGGGGCTGAAAACAAGGCACTACCATAATTAAAGTTTTCCAAGTCATTTCAGGAGATATTACGCACGATGACAGAGAAGCCACGGCTGAGCTTTTTTGATGAGCAGTCCACACTGTGATGCGGAGAGATAGTTTCTTTGTGCTAACGAAAGCACCCTTGAGGGCAGGCGCACACATAGGCACGCACACATACACACACAAGTACACACGCATGCGCACACACGTACACATGGAGATGCAGCCATATCTGGACAAAATCACCATAACCTCCAAGTCCCACCTCTCTTCACATAAGCCCGTGGTTTGGAAATTCCCCGGTTTAGGGAGAATTTCTAAATGCGGAAGTCTTCTCTACAGGAAGTCTGTTTTGCAAATAATAAAGGGTGAGTGGGAATTTCAGATATTTTATCCCTATGCTGGCTTTTGTTTGGGAGTCTTGGGAATAAGTACTGACCATAAAGAAGCAGGGATTACTGGGGTCTGCTGGACCTTGCCCACCTGAATCAGGTGCCACTCTTGCTAGTGTTCTTGGGTTTCAAGGCAACAGCTCATCGCCCTAAACCCTGTGTTCAGCCTGGAAATTGAAATAGAAAGGAACAAACAGCGAGGGTTAAGAAGCAACTGGGGAACAACAACAACAAAAAAGCAGGCTAGATAGGTAATCATTTATCAGACGTTACCTATATCATAATAGAAAACAAATACAATGCTCCAAAGCATGCTTGTTTTCCAAGAAGTCTGTAAGCTCCATGAGACGAGACAATACTGAATCCTCAGTATCCAGCACACGTAATCACACTCGATAACTCTCCAAATGTTGGCACATTTCGTATCCCGAGGAAGAGAAAAACAAACACACAAGGCTGCGCTGAAGAGGAGTGCATCCATTCGCAGGAGCGGACTGTGAAATTTGGAGAACTTCGCGAGCCAACTGTTCAACACAGCCACCGCTGAAAATTATCTACGCACTTACAGTTAGATAAACTTTGTGGAGAACAACAGCAAAGTGCTTATCACTTCTCTCCTTTTCTATAATGTGCCACTGTGGCTGATGGGTACTGTTGGGGTCATTTCCGGTTTGGTGTCTCTCTTGTGGAAGAGCTGTGTGGCGTGACTACTCTCCTGTGCTCAGAGTTCGTGTCGCAATTTTAAGGTAAAACAGGCGACGATGGAAACACCAAGAGAGAGAGCCGGAAATGTTGTGAAGATCTAAAACTGAAAAAAAAAAAAAAAATCATGGTAGGTTCAAGGATTTGTCATCATCTGGAGATCAAGAAGGGAATGAAGAAAACATGAATCAGGCAAATTAAACATAAAATTATTTTGGGTCTCAGTTTTTGATGTTGTAACAATCCTGTGAGGATTGTGAAGGACTGTGAGGAGATAGTTCTTTGGTGTTCAAAACTATTCCCTGGTTATGAGCACAAATCACCTGTATCATTAATTAAGAAATGAAGTTTTGACATTTTTCCATATTCCTTAACTGAAATATGGGATACTTTCTTATCTACTAAAGAAGAAAATTCAACAAAATTTTTTGTGAGACAAAAGGAGCTTTGGAGAATTTGTAATAAACAATATAATGTGATGTATTTTGTAATGATTTACAAAATTAAGTTGTATATCCTTAATATCAATAAAATTTATAATAAACTTATGTACATATAAACATGAATGTATTTCCTTCAGAGTTCTGGTTGGAAACATTTATTTTGTCATACCAATAACATAACTGCACAGAAGGAAAATGGGTAATTCTAATGCCGGGTAGGATATGTGAATGTACATGTGTGTGCATACATGTGTTTGATTCATCATTTAACTTTGTCTTGATGGAGACAGATCATACAAAACACTGAAGGAAGACAATAGGTTAATAAAAAAATTGTGACATAAGGAAGTTGTACAACATGCCCTTGTATTTCATCGATTCGTAGGACAAGAGCCATTCAAGAACAGACAAGAAAGGAGCGCTTGGCCTTTGACTATCCCCACATCCAAATAGTGGCTCATGACTCCCCAAAGGATGTCTACAAAGGGGCTACCATGTGACCTTCACCAAGTCCTGGTAAAAAAATGCAAGTGAGAGGGTACCCTCACCTTATGGAAGGGCACTTGAAGGCTCCAACAGCTTTCATAGTTTTTTAAGTCTGTGCGGTTAAGGATGGCTAAAGTAAGAGCTGAACACACATCGGGGGTATCTCAGCCCAGTGTTTCCCAAGGATGAGTCAGAATACTCTTTTGGGGGTAGTTCTTCTGGAGGCTCTGTCTGTCTTAGTCCTGAACGTAATCAAGGAACCATTCAGGAGCTGAAAGTTGTGCTGTCAACCCCTGTGAAGCCTATCAGCTGTGTCTCCTTAGGTGATGGGCTGTTAGTGTCAGAAATTGGATTCTGATCCACCCAATGACCCACTTCCCACCCTGCAGTCAGGGGTCTTCTGCTCACAGCTATCAAACTCAGTGACCAATAACTATGACAGAGCCCAGGTCCCCTGCTCCATCAAGTAGGAATCTCATCCATCTCCTTGTTGTGGTTCTTGTTTTTAGAATAGAAGACCTCTTTCTATTTTTTAATCACAATCTTTTAAAAAATGGCAAAATACAATTCAGTGCAAAATGGAAGTTTCTGCAGTTGAATGGGGGGATCATAGAAGAAAATGGCTGATTCCTACTTCTGTGTATTCATGGGGACCTTGGAGAACTATCGAAGAACCTCGGTTTCCTTGAATCCCTTTTCTAAAACCTCAGCTGTCATGTGTTTGTGTTTTGTGTGTGCATGTGTGAGTGCTTTAGTTGCTTGGGGGCACAGGGACTCCTCATTCTATGCTGTGGGTCCCCTGCTGAAGAGCTGTACAGCTAAAGTTGGGATTTCCTGGGAATGATCACAAATGAAATGGAAGAGGAAGAGCCTCTTAGTAGGACTGACTGGTAAGCTGTAAGCATATCTCATAGCACAAAGAAGCAAGACAATAGACCTCTAATCAACATAATGTTAACAGAGCTGGTCCAGAGGTGTGTGTGTTCCACGTACTTTGAATGTGGTATCATTTTTCTATCACATCCCTTTCCGATAGTTACTTTCATCACCAGGACCTTGTAGACAAAGGAATGGACATGTAGCAGGGTTAGATATCATTCTCAAACTTCTGCTGCTCAGAAATGGTAAAATTGAGACTTGGACCAGCTTCCTTCACTTAGAGGTTAATTCTTAGCACCTACAGTTTTAAAATTCCTAAAACTCTTTGGAAGTTGTGTCTTGTAAAAGTCAGAGGAAGCACACGGAAGGGATCTAGTGAGCTTCTATTCAAGAACATTCCTGCCTCCCCTGGGTGAGGAGTCATCTCCCTGAGTTGGGTTCACAGCAAACTGCACTCCATCCCCAGATCCCTGCGCCTGCCTGTCCTCCCTTGTGACCTGTGACTGCTGCTGCCAGCCACAGAGAGAGACACCTGGTCCTGGAGACAAGGAAAAGCCATTCTGTGCTGTCACCATCAGTGGCCTCCAGGGGCTTGGACTCAGTGCAGAGAGGGCTGGGGCAGGAACGCAGCCTGGGCTTGCTGATGTGGGAAAGACAGCAGCCTCTCAGTCACCCCAGCACAGGTCTGAGCCCTGCCTGGAGAAGAAATGAAAATCTCAGGGCTAACTCGTCCTCCATGAGTTAGAACTTTGGGTCCATGGGACATGTCAACTCTTGGCCCCAGCTAGGACACAAGCCCTGCAGCTGTGGTCCTGATGACGAACTATGAGCCCTGGGCAGGACATCGCTCTTGTCTGTCCCTTCGAGCTGTCCCTGTCCCTTTCGCCCCTCCAGCATTGATGACTCCTCCTGTGCCACAAGAGGAGGAAGTGTGAGCGCTGGCCTCCACAGGCCATGGGTCTGTCCCACGCTCGGCCCTCAAGGTGAGGAACTTTCCACTCTCCCCTAGTACAGAAGACCCACTTCGTATTTGGTTTCCATTCTGTTGACCATCATTCTAAGAGCACTGATTCGGGTAAAATTTCCCCAAGGCTGCTCTCTGTCTTGTCAAATATTCTGTACAGTTGGAATTCATTCCAGTGAAAGAAAATGCCCAGTGAGGAGCCTGGAACAGTTCCCTGAGGATCTCCTTTGCCTCGGAGTTCCCAACTTCCTAGAATCATGAGAGCTATTCCAGTATTTTCTTGGGATGACTAACACGAATCCCCAATAGCAGGAGTCCTGCCCAGCTGGCTGGCTGCAAGCAAGGACGGTACCCTGCAGACAACCCATGCTGCACACGCGTGGAAAGCACTAGTGTGTTAGAATAGATTGATTAGATGCAGACACTATACTCCTGAACTCCTTTGCTGGGTGTTTGTGTCACCTTTAGCACCAGGTCCTTCACTGGGAGAAGGAAGGGAAACGCGCATCCTTTCCTCCCCCTCCCCCCCAACCTTTTATCGGTCTCTGCAATAACCAACAGCAAACAGGCCAGGGGCCCTGGGCTCCCGAACAAAGCCAAACAGGTGTGAGAGATTAGCTCCCTGGACAGAGCCTCTGTCTAACAAAACAATGTCAAATTCTCTCCTAATAAAGTCCAGAGCTGTAAGCAATTCCCCCCTTGTTATTAAGCAGGAAAGAAAACACAGCCCGGCTCCTTCTCAATTAGCTCTGAGGACCTTCTGATGAGTCGAATTTAAACCAGAGACCTGCCATGATCTGGCTCCCACTGCAGACAGGCCCTGCCTTCTCCCCAGAATGGAAACTCACTGGCCCACGTTCTCAGCCTTCTTGGCTCAGCGGTGCAGACAGCCTCCCACCCCCACCCCCGCCCCGATATCCACGGGCTGTCTCCGCCTCTGATTCAAACCATCTTTGTGACTCCCTGCCAGACCCCTTGCTTTGATTTTCCATATGGAGGCTTGGTCTCATTTGCCAGGTTAGTGTTTACAGGGATGGACTTTTTGACAGTTTCCCTGTCAGTGAGACAGGAGATGGGATCCCACCTCTTGAACACAAATCACTTTCTTGTCATCCAAAAGAAGGGGAAAGATCAACATCCTGAAGCAATAACAACAAGATAGAAATCTCAGAGTTATCAAGCAATGGGGATGTCTCATCTTTCCTAACCCTCCTTCCCTCCATATCTTGCCTCAACTTAACAGACCAAGGAGTTGAAAACGAAAAGACCCCAAGACTCTTCAAAAGATGGTCTACAGTGCCTTTGCTCTGTCCTTACACATGGGGTTAGAGAAGCTCAACCACAAAGGTCATCCTTCCCCTAATCATCCTTGCACTGGAGAGCATTTTTTTCAATCCTCAGCATGTTTCCTGAACATAAAATGTTTAAACAATCTTCCTAATAATAAGCTCTTGGTAAATATTAGGATTGCCAAGCAGTGCCCTAAGCCTTTAAAACATGAATTCACTTAATTTTCACAAGGACCTTGTGAATTTTCCTTTTGTAAATGTATCAATAAGACAACTGAATATTATAAGATTTTCTTATTTGTCTGAAGCACATAGCTATCTACTGATAGATCTAACATTTGAACCCAGAATTCAGTTCAAACTGTGGTCAGTTCTATTTGCCAAATCTTTCCAATCTTTCCTGAACTCCCCCTTCTAGGAACATCATGGGATTGCGTTTCTTGGGCTCTGGTATTTGGTGTGAACTTACACCAGTACTGATCAATGAATTGTGAACTAAACAGGATGTATTTGTTTCCCCAGAAGGCACTCTTCTCTCTACCATATTAACCAGAAATGTTCCAGAAAGTTCTGTCAGCTTAGGTCCTAGAATAAGGGTGACAATGAAACACAAAGAAAACTTGGCTTCTGGTGATCCATACTTAGTGTAAAAAAATGCACTCTC
>PVIR01029578.1:0-20992 GCA_004026965.1 Petromus typicus | reverse complement strand
CCTTTCACCTTATTTTACATTGAGCATTTTCTATTTCACAATATATAAAATACAATGCTAGGACTCATTTACATCTTCATTTTCTCATACCAGAGAAAAGATGCGATATGTATCTATCTGTGACCTATTTATTTCACTTATGAGGATATCCTCAAGGTATGTCCATTTAAGTAGAAATGATTCAAACTTATCATTTTTTGAATGACTCATTTTTAATATCAAATTAAATATACATATTTAATAATGTAAAGGACCAACATAACACCATTTTAAATAGAACAATTTCTATTTTTTTCTTTATTTGCAAAGCTAAAGGTCAAACCCAGGGCTTCACACATGCCAGGCAAGCATTTTAACACTGAGCTACATCCCTAGCCCATGTTTTATGTTTTTGAGTATAGTAATAGGGCCTGCTTTCAATACATTTCTGAATTATGACATACCTTTGAACATATTTTGTAACATATGGCTGAATAATATTAACTTATAAACAAATATAGTCACAAATACATTATAATAAAATGGTAAAACTACAGCAGCACAGCTTACACTGCACAACTAAAAATGATATAATAAGCTGTCGGTGATCCTACACAGAGGCAACAGTTCAGCAGGACTGCAATCTAAATTCTAGGGTGGAGGAGAGTAAGTGCTCAAGGTTAGCATTCAGAAGGCACTGGGCTCAAACTATAGCACCAATAAGGATGATAATTTATACATAAATATGGCCATAAGAAAGATTTACCAACAATAGGTATTACATCAACATGATCCTTAAAAAAAATCAATAAGTTCCCTAAGAGTTGGATCGAAGGGTGTGTTCCCTTATTTACTTTTCTTTTTCCGCTCAACAGAAAAACACTTTGTACAGAATCAAGCCAAAAGATATAAAAAAGACATTGACTTTTCTTTGTAATACTTTCATGTCTCACATGGAGTCTGAATACTGCAGGAAGCTGCCTAGATGACTACAATTCCTTATCTGAAGCCCTTTCTCCATCAGATGCTTTTAGAAATGCATAATGTGTTAGTTCAGAAAAAGATAACACAGAGGCATAAAGTGAATATCATGGAAACTTTTTGTCCTTGTTGTCTGGAGATACAGGTGCAGGCTTGCTCAGGCGAGAATCTCCTGAAATAAGCTTTGTCAGAAAATATACAGGTCCACACTCCCTTATTCCACAAAGTCTGAAACTGTTCACTTATATTTATAAATTTGATGCCATTAGTCATTAACAGAACTTGAACTAATCATGTTTATTGTTTCTTTTTGAGCTATTTATATTCCTGTTTGAAACATCAATAGGTTTGATTTTATAGGTATTGCAAGACATCAGTTTTCAACCAGGCTTTTACATTAGTCTAGAGAAATTTGTGCAGTTTAGATCACAAACCATCACCAGATCATTAAATTGACTGAGTGGGTGACAATAAGTATTTTTAAGGAAATACATAAGAACTCAGTGGAACAAAAGTACATATTCTGTGAGTGTTCTGCTTCTGCTGTACGGATCAATTGTGATTTGCCATGGAGTGCAAGATTAATTTCTCCCCCAAAAAACTGATCTCAAATGTCAAGAACCAGAGAGGGCTTATAAAAATGTTATTCTTCACATAATGAGGATTTCTGTGAAGAACATAGAAAGTAGGCTTAAAAATCATTCCAACATGTCTTGAATGAAGGGAAGAACAAGTGACTTTGAATATATTATAATTTCATCTGGCAGCAAAGGACCAAACTGCAGAATTTGTATCTTTTCTCATTTACCTATCCAGAGTTTTGGAAACATGGAGTGATCCATCTGTATATCTCAATAATCAAACATTAAAAATAAAATCGGAATATAATCTGATAGATACGTATATACTATATCGATCCCCTTTTATTAAGAAGCTGTGTCAAAATATATCCAATTCATATTTCAATTCAGGAGTCGTTGTTAGCATTTAAAATTGATGAAAATGGAGCTACTAAAATGTCAATATGTTTGAATTCTGAAAGTGATATTGTGAAGATACACTGACAGTATAAGCTGTTTCTATCTAGCCCCTTATCTTCAAAACCAGGGGATTTCTGCAAGTGGAGGGAGAGTCTTTCCTCTTTTTGGAACCCAGATCCTACTGTCACAATACCATGAAGCATCTTAGCTATTTCTCGCAGGAGACTTGATCTCCAGAAAATACTGCTCATTGATGGACATGCGATTCCTCTTAATGTTTTGCACCTGAAATTTCTATTGATGTCTTCTCTGTGCCAATATGACAAGATAGTTTCTCTATTGGAAAACAATGCCTCTCAGTGAGCAACGACAGAATCTATGGAAAGTCTGACCCTTGATCCTGATGAATATTATTTTCCTGAAAAATATTTCTGTCTATAGCAGCTCTAGTGTTTTAGTTTTATTTTCTTGTTATTTGCTTTATGTCAGTCAGATAGCCCTGAATATGTACACTGGAGAGTTATTTTATAGCTCTTTCTTTCTTAAAATAAATGCTACTTGATAATAAATGCTTTTAACATTTCAAATTACTTCTTCAAATAAACATTAATAAAATGCTCAGTATCTCAGACTTTTGAGGTCATCGTGTAAAATTCCTTACAACATAACTTTTGTTTTTCTGATTAAAATAACAATAATTTCTTCTAACAAGTCTTTTATAATTTGAAGATTCTTCTTACATCTTCCTGTAACATAAAAAGATTAACTCATACATCAACTAAAGTTTCTTTGTACAGTAAACCCTAGTTAGAATGAACTCACTTCTAATTCAAAATTTAAAGAAATTTCTGAAATACTTCTAAAAATTCTGTAAATTTCTAAGTACCTAGATACCAACAACCAAAAATCATACATTATGTGTTTATCAGAATTCAACAATTTTGTGTAAAAGTTTCTTGTATATGCATCTAGACATTGCAAATTTTTAAATTTGTTTTCTTGAGATATAAAATTAAACATTTTTATATAATACCATGTGGGATTTAAATGCATTAATATACTGTACAACAATCAAATCCAGGTACACAAGACATTATAATGATTCTAGGTGAAAGTGTTCACAGTCCTGTTTTTTCCTAGTTTCTCAATTATGGACTATTTGATTTGTAGCAACCATATTGCACAAAAGAGAGACAGAGAGAGAGAGAGAGAGAGAGAGAGAGAGAGAGAGAGTAAATTGTTTTATTTAACTCTAACTTTGTGCCCACTGCCAAAACTTCCCCTATTATTTTGTCTCATTCTCTGATTGTTTCCTTGGATTTTATGACTTTTTCAAACAAGTTCTTGTCCATCAGAACAACCAATGTCTTGAAATGTTTCTCCTTTGTTTCTAGAAATTTTACATTTTCTAGCTTTACATTTTTTAATTGAAATCTTTATTGGTACATTACATATACACATCATGATTGCACTCAACAATGAGAATTTGTACCAGTATATGACACAGTTTTACATTTAAATCTTTAATGCATTTTTGAATGCATTTTTGTAACTGGTAAAGTTAGATGGTTAGTTTTGATTTTGTGCATGTAAATATTCAATTTTCCAGAGAGCATTTACTGAAATGCTGTCTTTGTTCTGGATTATGTTCTTGGAACAGTCATGGAAAATAAGTTGATATTGATGTGTGGCTTTATTTCTTGGCTCTATCTTCTGCTTCACAGGTGTATGTTACTATTTTTATGAAAACAACATGCTATTTCCATTACTCTATATGTGCATATTCTAATGTTAGTTAGGATGATGCTTCCAGTACTGTTATTTTTGCAAAATGCCACCCTGATGATTTTGAATTTTCTTATACTTCTCTACAAATTTGATTATTTTTGTTCATTGTTGTGTGAATAGTACCATTGATGTTTAGTAGGATTTGCTTTGCATCTGGAAATTCTTTGGATTGTGTGAACTTTAATAGCACTCATTCTTCTAGTTTATAAACATGAGTAGCTTTGCTTTTTTTAGTGACTGATTTATTTTATTTCATCCATATTTTATAGATCTCATTGTAGGAATTTTCACTCTTGGAGCAGAATTAATTTTAATGTTTTATTTATTTTAATGATTATGAAAGTGATCACTTCTTTAATTTTCTTCTCAAATAATTCACTATTAATATGTAAAATACAGCAGTGTTTTTCTAATTTTAAAATTAATTTTATCAGTACATTTCATGTATACATAATAATCAAATTTTTTGAGAGGAATTTGTATCTGTAAATAAGATAACTTGATATATTTTTTTATCCCAGTCACCTCATTCTTATTTAAAAGAGTTTTGTTTCCATTTTTTTCTTTTCTCATTTCCCTGTTTCCCCCTCACAGTTTTCTTTTTCTTTTTAAATGTCTTCCTATTTCATACTATCTATTAAACATTTTTGTCCTTATTAACTTTTTGAGTTTCTCACACCAGAAAGACAATGTCATATTTACACATCTGTGTGTCTGATTTGTTTCACTTAAAAATAAATTCTTCATACCTAAACAGTACATGATATAGTAACGGTTTCATGAAAGAAATGTATACATTGGGAAATTTATATTGAAATGATGCAATCAAAGATTTTCACCATTATATAACCTGTTAGAAATTTCAACCAACATAATCATATTTTTAAAACTAAAAGACCACATATCTGCCACCAAAAAATCCTCTGCAACATGATTTTTCAACATATTTTAAAAAATCTTCCAAATGAAGTTTCATTTCATACCTCCTTTAAAATATATAAGAACTAAACAACTTCTGATTAGTTGATACCAATAACTGAGTGGCCTCAGAGAAAATGAAAAATTTCACTCACAATTTTACAATGAAATAAATCATTGTTTGGCAGGATTCAAAAGTGAGTATTATGAAAAAAATGAGTATTGTGATTTAGTAATCTCATTGAGTGGTGTATTTCTATAAATATTTCAAAAGTACTTTCTCTTATTTCTTTAGTTTTTAAAGAATTTAAAAGAAAGAAATTTAATATGCTGAAAAGTAGCTCAATATGAATAATCAGATCTTTGATTGTTTCACTTGCAAAACGTTAAATCAAATTTTGTAGTTGTACTTAGTCCATGTGGCTTAGTGGCAGAGTGCTTGCCTATCATATGAGAGGGCCTGACTTCAATCCTCAGGACCAGAAAAAATTTTAATTGTGTTGTATTCACTTATATTGTTCTAATTAATTACATTGATGTTTCTAATAATATTTTATTAAAAGCAAAATTTGTATACCAATAAAAACTAAAGTAAATGTATTATAATGAATATGTGTTTAAAGTTTGACTTATTTTCCAAGAAATTCTGCTAGCTTTACCAAAAGCCTTTTATTATTACTTAAATGTTGACAAACTTGGAAATCCTGATATTTTTGTGAAAGAGGTAAATTTTGATAAGATTGATCAGTTTTTAAAAGGAGTTTGTCTCAAAATATACATAGCTAAGTGATAGAACACTTACCTACCAGGAAAGAGGCATGGGGTTCAAACCCTAGCACTGCAAGAGAGAGACAGAAAGAGAGAGAGAGAGAAAAGAAGAAGAAGAAGAAGAAGAAGAAGAAGAAGAAGAAGAAGAAGAAGAAGAAGAAGAAGAACAAAAAGAACAAGAACAAGAAGAAAGTTGATCTAGAAATTCTACTCTTTGTGTTAAATACTCAAAAGTATTAAATTCAGGGATTCAGATACTTGAATATTAATGTTATGTCAAATTATTTTCCTTTTCCTGTGAAGTTTTCTGACATTACATTTGTGAACAGTTATTTTTTATATCTTCTATACTATCTTCTATTTCTTCACTGATTCTAATGAGTCTTACGTTATTCTTTTTTCATCATTTGGCAGCTGTTAGATTAGTTTCTCATGGTCTCTCACTATTTTCCATAAATTCCTGGCTACAATCCCATCTTCTAGGTCTGACATTCAGCCTTCACATTTATTAATCTTATGTCACAAACCTTCATTGGAATTCTCATCTCCTGGAATTGTTTAAAGCAGTTTAACAGATTCCATGACTTTCGTAATGTGAGATTCTATCATGTTCCTGATACCTTCTTTAGTGTTATTACTTATATCTTTCACTGTGGACAATATCCTTGTCATGATGTAAGAAATCATTTCTGATTTTATCATTTTTTTTAGACAGGGTCTCACTTTTATAGTTCAGCCTGGCCCTGAGCTCACTATGTATCCCAGGCAAGTCTCGAGCTCACATCATTCCTCTTCCCTCTGCCTCTCAAGTGCTGAAATTACAGGCATGACCCACCAAGCCCAGCAGTGTGGTATGAGATCACCAAGCATCAAACCTTGTGCTTTCCAGGTAGATGCTAAAGCCACTGATCTAAATTCCCAGCCCTCTGATTTCATTTTTATTAGATCCTCTTTTGTTACTGGCTCAGAAAGTCCCGGTGACTTAGCTTCAGTTTGATTTATTTCCTTTTTTCCTGGATTCCCCTCTGGTGATAGTCTTTGTATATGAGTTTATAATTTTTTTCATTTCTATTTTGTTTTTGTTGTTATTGTTGTTGCTGATGTTTTTGTTTTAATTCCTGCTCTGCTGTGTGGAGAATGGTTATTGTAGTCTCTTTCTTCCTAATATATAGAATCCTTAGGAGATGGCTACTTCTTGGATTGTCCTCCTTGGATCTATGATGGCTATGAAGTGATCTCATTTCTGGCACATAATGAAAGGTACATACATTACAATCACATCATCTTGGTTGGTATCAAACAGAACAGAGAATGATATACTGTGGCAAAAATATTCTGATACTTTTAATATCCTGATCTAGACCTGTTAGCACATGCCAAAATTTAGTACTAACCCAAAATGTTTACAGTGTATAGTCCCTTTAATATAGCAGCACCACCCTTTGAGAATAAAGGGTCATCAATGAGTTGGGAGGGTATAGAGAGATAGGAGAGGGAAACATTAGAAATAGGATGAGAGGGCACATATATATTACACAAACCCCAGAAAACTGACAGACTAAAAGACAATTGATACAGAAAGTACAAATACAAAACTGAACAAACTAACAAAAGTAGGACATCCAGAAACATAATTCACCCTCCTACAACAGAGAGATGAAAGAGAGAGTGGGAAGTACTTCATCCTTTACAGACTGGAGGAAGATAAGATGAAAGAACAATAGAAGAATAAGGGTACCCAAGAGCAACAGGCCAACCAGAGACTATTTTTATTCTCCTGTAAAATTAAAAGCAGTTAAGAGAAGAAAAGACCCATAATTGGACTGACAAAGCAGTAAGTAGAGAAGTGAAGACTAAAAGAGAGATCATAAAAAAAGAAAGAAAAAGAACAGCAACAATAACCACAAGGTCATAAAAAGTATCAAAAGGCACTTCAGGGTATGGATCTGCTGTCTCCTGTAGACAGTATAAACAGTAGCACACAGATCAGAGATGACTCTTCCCAGGGAGACCTCTGTAGTCTACTTGGATTTAGTCTGGGTTCTGGTTATAATGCTTGAGTTGAACTCAATGAACTCTTGCAGGCTTGAATTCTGCAAGGGTCTAGGGTCCTGTAGTTGGGACTGACTTCAAAAAAACACCAATAGCTGTAGTCCAGAGTTTTTCTTTCCTCTTCCAGTGAAAGCCTTTTTGATGTGACAGAGAAGGAAGAGTTAATCACACACTGAAGACCTTTGTCTAAGTCCTAGTGCAGCTACGGACTTACTCATTGTGCGCAGACAAGTAGATGGTTTTTTAGGGGTTCTTCCTCATGTGCTAGTCTTATGTAAGGTCAGTTCCCAAGGGCTATGCAGACATGGGCCAGATTAGCATGCCATAGGCCTGCGAGCACATAACCTGAACTTACTGAGTGCTGAATCTTCTCTTTTCTTTAACTTAATTTTATTTTTTGTAGTATAGAGATTGAGTTCAGGACCTTGCACTTGCAGCAGCATCACTGAGCTACATTCCTGGACTTTCCTTCAGACACTTTGATGAAAATAGCTTCCTTCTCTTTGTTTAAGATTTCATTAAGTATTTCTCCTAGTTCTGGAAAATGATAATGGAATTTTTATGGTTGATTTTGTTATGAGAGGTATTTATTTCTCCATGAAGTAGTTTGAAGGATAAAATTGTGGAAATGTTAGTATAGGCTAAGAATTGTTTTCCTTATAAACTTTAAAAACTTTATAATAAGCCCATTTTGTCTTTAAAGTTTAGGTTTATAAATCAGATGCCACTATGAAGGCTTGCCTTTATAGACTGTTTCATGTTTTACTGTAACAGTACTTTCTTTTTGTGCTTATTTACCCATGTTTTGTTCTGTTATGACATTAGTAGTTTCTGTGCTAGCCATAGTCATTAACATCAGTATTAAATTTCCTAGATTTAAATTTTTGTATGATAATTTTGCTGAATAACTTTTTATTTCTATGGTATTTTCTATAACCTTCCTCTTGTTGCTGTAATTCTTACGTTATTCCTTTTCTCTTTATTTACATTTGTCTATTTCATTGATTTATAATTTAATTGTTATTTTCTAGAACTTGATAAATGCTTAGTTTTCATTTCTTATTTTTTCATTTTGTTAATGTGGAAAGCTATACTTTTGATTTGAGATTTAACTTCATTTTTATTACAGACAACTCTGGACAAATACTTCAATCTATATAGTGCTTTATCTCTATCATAAGTTTTAAAATGTGTCTCATATTCTCTCATGCCTAAGTATCTTAAAATTTCCCTTGCATACTTCTATTTTATTCATCTATTTAATAGACTTACATAATTTAACTTTCTATGTATTTTTTTAATTTCTCCAAATTGTCTTTATATAGTTGTCTAGTGTTAAAGTTTTGGTGGATATAACAATCTATGATTGCAGGTTTTTTTTCAAAATTTGAAATATATAATTCCATATGCGAGTATTGCTCTAATACTGTTGGCATAGTGAATATTGAAGATGATTTTTGTGCATGTGAAGGCTTTCATAGTTTTGTTGCCTACTAAAGTGTTGTTTCTCGCTCTTGATACCATTGGGTTAAGTGTCTACAAGCAAGTCCTCATTCTCACTATAGCCAGGCCTACTTACAGCAACTTCATTGGCTAGACTGTTTATTATCTTTAATACATAGTTTGAAATATCCAGCAAACACCAAATGAGATGAAGTTGTGGTTGAACTAAAGTGAAATTTACCTCAAATTTGTTAGGTAGCCTAGTGATACAGAAACATTCAATTAAGCTTGTATTTCCTGAGTAAATCCCAGTATTTCTGAGAGGAGATATTACAACAGCAATATCCTCGTGTAAAAAAGAAAACTTAATGTATTAATGAAGTGAAAACCAAATTTTTAAAAATATAACTTCACCACCCAATATCATAAAAGCAAAAAGGAGCAAACATAATATGCAATCCTCTAAAAATTTAAAGGTTACTAGTTAGTATTAGGTTGAAACTTCCTCCATAACAGAAAAATTAAAAGAGGAAGGGAAGAAAAATATTAGGAGAAGGAGCACATAAGAGAAGTGAAAGAGTATCTGAAAAATTTTTTAAAAATAGAAAAGATCTTATGTATATAGGGAATAGGGAGTTGTAGGGTGGTCGGGAAATGGGAAAAAATGAGAATCAAGTCATATCATATACTGGTACAAATTATCAATGTTGAATGTGTACTTATTTCACATGAAAACAGAAAGATACAAATAAAAATGAGAAAACAAAGGAGAGAAAAGGATCAGGGAAAATCTAGGTGAAGAAGATCGGAAAAAAATGAAGCAGATAAATTGTAAAGAAAATAGAAAATTAAAAATAATTTTTTAAAAAACAAACAGAAATATAGATGTTTGAATACACGGATGAAAGTGTTAAGCTTTATATCTACATGTCACCCCAAAGTGTCATGTGCAAATAAGTGCAGGATGGTTAGTTGGTTGGATGTTAGTGGCATGATACTCTTCAGGGAATTAGTTCACTGTTGAGTTCATAGCTAGTGGTGGTGTCTGGTATTGAAGCCTGAGCAGAAGAAAAAGAAAACTGATGGATGGTATGACCTGGAAGGGGTTACTTCTCTCTCTCTCCCTCTCTCTCTCTCTCTCTCTATCTCTCTCCCTCTCTCTCTCTCTCTCTCTCTCTCTCTCTCTCTCATCACTCTGTTTCTTGACTGCTATACCATGAGGTCTTTCGCCTCTTTCATACCACTCTACCATGCATCTTTCCTTGAAACCAGCTGATTAAGTATTGAAACTTCTATGAACTATGAGACAAAATAAAATTTTCCTCCCTTAACTGGAGAGAATGGGATATTTTGTTTTATGAATGAGACAGCCCTTAAAACAAAGTATATGTGATTATGTGACAATGAATATTGTACAACTAAACAAGGGGAAAAAACCAGAAATCAAAGCTAAAGATTACTCAGGCATTCATTCTTTATAAGGAATTTGGCCTGAAGAGGTAAATTCTGTTTATGTCCTTCACATTTGTATCACAGCTGTTTAGGCAGCTTCATATTTGCTGCATTTTCCTCACTTTGTAAGCTGTGATGATGATGACTGTATTTTGATATGGAGTTCTTTTGTGCACAAAATCAAGAATATGACAACTGACTGAATGGCACTCAATAAATTTTCTCTAATTGGAGCATGCAGAATAGCTGGACATCCATAATATATCCTCTACCTTTCTGCTTAACATCAGAGCAAATGGTCAAGTACTTGGAAACCTCCTTCATTGTTCTGCATTTGGTAACCACTGTTCCATACAAGCAAAGAAGTTACCCTCCCCTTAGGTCATCTCTGTGCAAGTCAATTGTAGCATCTCAGTTTACACAAAACTGCACACTTTTCAACACTTGTACATTGACAATGAGCAGTTCTCTTCTACTTCCACCTATACTAAAGGTGTCTAGACATCATATCTCTAGAGCATTTCAAATGGTCGAGTTGCAATATGACCATAAACCCCTGAGAAGCTTTAGGAGAACAAAGAAATCAGGAATGTCAAAGTAGCAGGAGCACTGGGTAAGCAATCCCCTGATGTGCACATGATCTCAGTAATGCATCCACTTGCACTGTCTTCTTCCCTTTCCGTTGAGTCTGCACTCCCGGCTGTTGACATTTCTTGGAAGATCTTATTCCACAAGATCTTGTAGAATCACTTGTCTGAGCTGTCTTGTATTAGCCTAATCTTCTACAATTAATGTCACAGAGTATCCACCAAGATCGGCAGTTGTAAGTGCTCTGAGTCTTCCACTTTGTAAGAGGAATTAATCTCTAATGAAAGGACTCTTGTCCTGACTCTTTCTGGTTATATCCCTCTGAACGCACACATAGTGTACTGCTGGGCTGTTATTCCAGCAGATTTCACTCAATCAAAATCTGCCAATGAGGTGAAACCTTGTATGGACCATAAATATTCACTGTAAGTAGTATTGCCTGCTAGTTTGTAATATCAGGAGTTGCTTGAATTGGCACAATAACATATTTTCAGCTTCATGTGATTGCTGCCTTTGAGCCAGGAAACTGAAGTTGAAATTAGGAATTGCTCTGCATCCTTCTCTAAATTGCCTAGTTCGAGTTCCATTAAATTCCAGTCCTTTCATTTATTTTTTTCCAGAACTTTTCTTCATACTGCTGTGCAAGAAGCAATTTCTCTTTTGTTGGGTTTACTCTTCTGTCATTGAGATGCAAAAATATGTTTGTTTCCATCATTTCCTAATAGTAATTGTTTTCTTTTACTTGTTTAAACCTGATTGACACTATTTGTTTGACTATACTACTAAGAAATAGTTTGCAATCTATTAAGACTGAAACCTCACTTCTCTCACAGACATTTCTTCCTCGTTTCCTTTTCACTGTATTCAAGTCAGATATTTCTTTTTTGATGCATATCATAGCGTTTGTAGTAAGTATACATTTTAGGTAGGATACTATCATGATTCTGGATATAATAATTTCCATGTTTCCAGGTATTATTATTGCCAGTTGAAAACTTATTTTTGTAACTATCTAGACTATCTTAATGAAGTATATTCTCCATTCAAAGTAAAACAATTCATATTTCTTCTCACAAGGTGGAGGCTTGGACAAGTACACAAACATCTTGCAGTCAAAATGTTCTTTTCTAAAGCATTTTGACTATTTTTCTGACTATAGCTAGCAGTTAAGCTTCATTAATTGCCAGCTTATTGTTTTCCCCAAAACCCTGGTTCATTAATTACTTCGCAAACAAATCCAAATAGATTCATACTACTTTAAAAGGATAGCTTTTGAGGTCAGTGTTTGAGATTAGTTTTTACCTTACAGAAGCATTTAGTTGTGTCTCTGTTTTTCTTTGGTAAACTAGCTGGCCTGAAGTGAGTCCACAATTCCTCTTCAATTTGCCTTTTACCACAACCTCTACTGAAGTGAAGAATGCCTTTAAGCTTAAATTTCCTTGTACTTAGCTGCAAATAGTTCCTTGGGGAAAAGCATCAGAGCTCTCTCTTTTATGGCCTTTCTTTTTCCTGGAATAAATTATATCATGCATGGCTGTGGACCTGGAGGCAGTAATACTGGTGTCTTCATGCAGAGTCGCAACCCTGATTTCAGAAATAGGCAAAAAGCAGTGGAAGGTAGCTATAACTTTTGTTTATAGCTTGATTTCCCAGACTAAAAAAAAAAAAAAAAAAAAAACCTCCACTTTATAAATGAATGGAGCAAAGAAAACTGAAACACTAATGCACTGAGCTCAAGGTAAAACTTTTTTTTTTCCAACAGTGAGTGCTGAATGGAAGATGAAAACCTTCATTTTTCAGTTTCAGTGACACAAAACATACCCTTCCTAACAGGTATCTGGAAAGAAACATAGGAAATGCTGGTTTCTTGTGTCTTGTGTGAAGATATAATTCTTTAGTTGGGAATTTAGGAGAGAGTAATCCTTGTTTGTTTGTTTGTTTTGCTGTAACAGGGATTAAACTTATAACCTTGTCCTTGTGAGATAGAAAGTTGTGCCACAGAGCTAAATCCCTGGACAAATCCCTGCATATTTTTTTCTGCAGTAATTGTTGTTATTTTTTTTTGTTGTTTTTTAATAAATTGTGCTTATTGGCACATTTAAGGAATATATCATGGTCACATTCCTCATTAGGAATTTGTATCTATACATGTTATATCTCTATTCTTGTTTTTTCCCATTCAGCTGCCTTCCATTCAACATCATACTCCCTTATATACATAAGCTTTGTTTCCAGTTTTTCTTTTCCATCATATTTTTTTCTTTTCCTTCTTTGTTTTCCTTTGCTCACATTCAGTTACCCTTTCCCTGTGAACACTTTTTTGCTTATCTTACAATACCTATCATACATTTTGGATGTCATTTATACTTTGGCTTCTTACACTAGAGAAAAGCTACAGTATTTACACATTTCTGCGTTAGTTACTGCACTTATGAGTATGGCCTCAATGTGCACCCATTTAGCTATAAATGACTCTAATTTATCATTCTTTATGGCTGAATAATACTCCATTTTATGCTTTAAGGAACACATTTTCTTTATCTAGTCTCTGGTTAATGGGCGTTTGTGCTGTGTAGAAGTTTTAGGTGTTACAAACTGCTGCTATAAACATGGATGCACAGATGTCACTGTGATGTGATACTTTCAATTCTTACATGAGTATACTGAGCATGGAAATAACAGGGTTAAATGGAGCATAAAATCCTAGTTTTCTGAGGGATCTCCACACCAGTTTCCACAGTAGTTGCATCAGTCTACACTTCCACCAATAGTACATAAGGGTTCCGTTCTCTCCACAGCCACACCAACAGTTTATATTAGTTGATTTCTTGACAGTAGCCACTCTTTCTGGAGTAAGATGGAATTTCACTGTTGTTTTCATCTGCATCTCTCAAATGATCAGTCCAGAACAGAGGGGTTTTAGACTCTTTAAGACAAAAGTGGGAAGGAATGGGTTATACCCAGAGGAAACACATTCTTTTGTTGGACATTTGTTCTCTGACCATATAATTTAAATAAGTTTTAAGCAAATCCTAGTTTTACTAGGGAAGTAGTCTGCACTGTAGGAAATAAAATCTTATCAAATGGCTTCTTAATTAAAGAAGATCAGCAGCCCTCTGGCACTCAAAATTGTGCCTAAAAAATTCATCCAGTGTCTATTGACTCAGTGATCCAACTGAATTTGGAAACAATAGGAGTTAACATATCTCTTTTTTTGCTTACAGAAGGTAAAATTGATTTCAGTTTGTGCAACTGTACTTTAACAGTTGCATTTTATGGTAATCAAAGCATGTTATATCATATCCTAAACATTTTATTTTTGTCTTAATATCATGTTGACATATATGTCTTGGTCTTTTACATTTATAAAATTTCCAGCAATGCTGTATCTTTTCCAAAACTTGGAAATCATGGGGTAATTATTCTACTGACTAGAGCCATAAATTAAGTTATCATTTCCTGCTGAAACTGAATCTTTTGTTAGCTGATTTTCTATGTCTAGTCCTTCACTTATTTATTTATTTATTTATTTACCACTATTATTTTACCTGGAAAAGATTAAATTAATTCTGTTGTTCTTGTTTTTGATTGTTTACATTATTTTATGCCGAATAAAAGGCTAACTATGCTACATCACAGTGATATATACTTATAAACTTGGAAAATCACACCTTTCATAAGCCAATTAATTCAATGGAATTGGCTTGGTTTTTTTTAAACAGGGTCTTGCTTTTGTAGTTGAGGCTGGCTCTGAGCTCACTATGTAGCCCAGGCCACTGTAATCCTCTGCCTCTGCCTCCAGAGTGCTGAGATTACAGGCCTGAACCACCACGCCCACCACTATTGTATGTGGTTACCCAGGATCAAACTCAGGACTTTGCGCTTGTAAGGCAGAAGCTGGAACCACTGAGCTAAATCCCAGGCCCTGGAACTGGCTATTTTGAATAATAAATTGTGCATTTGTAAATTGCGGAAAGAGAATAAATATTATTTTGGAGTTATTTAGAAGGCTCTGGAATTCTAAGTGTTTCTCACCAGTTAGCGGTGTGGTTTATATTCTGGTGTTTCTTTAACATCAGACCGAGGCACAGCTGAGACCACCAAGGAAGGTAGAATCCAAGCAACATGCCACGAGCTTATTGCCACCTGGGAGGAGAAGAGCCAAGAGGAAAAAGGCCGTTGTCACTGAGATAAGGCTTGTGTGATCAATGTAGAAGAGTTCAGGCAGGGGGAAGGTTATAGAGGGTGGACAATTTTAGAGTCTCATGGGTGCTGAGCCTGGGCCTGGCTGATAAACAGGGTGGTAGTAGGAGCAGCAGGATGGCAGTGGGTGCAGCAAATCTCTTGTAGTTTGGTTGGGCAGCTGCTGGCTTCTTTTTATTGACCACTATGTTCCTGTGAATTCGAGTTGCTATCTGCTTGGGGAGAAGGTTCCCTTGTGGTTGGGTGACAGTCCAAACTGGAGGACCTGTTAGTTTCTTTGTTAACTTTTTGTCTAGTTGATCTATTTATAAAAAATGGAGTATTGTGGTTCTTGACTCTCATTGTATTGGTGTTTGTTTGATCTTTTATGTCTAGTGGAGTTTAAATTATGTTGTTTGGTGTACTGGCATACACTGCCTATAAGTTCCAAATCTCATTTCTTCCCATTGAACTATTCCTTTAACTAATATATAGAAACTGGCATTCTATCATTTATGTTTTTGCTTGAAATTTGCTTCTTCAGAAAATTAATTGGTCCGGGGCCCTGTTACAGGGGACATTGTGTCAATCCTTTGATTCATATTCTATGACTTTCTTTTTCTTTCTTTTTTTTTTTTTTTTTGATTAAATTAGTTTATCATATGAAACAAACCATAGGGTTTTGAGTTTTATATTTTACCCGGTCTGCTAACTATGTGTTTTAATTGGGTACTTGAGGCTATTAAAGTTGAAGTTATTATAGAATGTTATTAAAGTATATTTCCTGATCAATTCTTGTAATTTGTGAGTCTTTGTTTTTACATTGATCTAAACCATTGACATTTAAAGTAGTTTTTAATGTGGTGCAATTAATAGCAACATTTCTTTTTGTTTTCTGTTTGTTTTCCTTGCTATGCAATTTTTACTTTTCTAAAGTTTTTTTCTTATTTTATGGTGTTATCTGTGCATTTTATATATTCTATATTCTTTCCTTTATTCAATTATATATTTGTGAATATATTGTAGTAGTCTTAGTTTCTGCATAGACTAATTTTATTTTCAAATAACAGACCAGTTTTACAGATATCATTAGTTCCTTATACTTCCATCCTTCCATTCCTTATATAACTGATGTCAGTAATATCAAATACACGCACACCATATGTTTAAATTCAAATGTATTTTTGTTATTTTCTTAAATAAAATGTCATGTGTCTTATCAATTATAAATAAGATAATAATATCTTCTATTTTACCTTTATTTTCCTGTCTTTGTTTTTTCTTTTTCCTCTATGTGAGTCTGAGGTTACACATCATATACTTTATTTTTCTTTGAATAATTTATTTTATATTTTATAATATTTTACAAGGCAGCTCTGCAGGCAGTATATTTCCTTAGTTTTTCTTTATCTGAAAAAGTAACCACTTGTCCTTCAATTTTAAGGAATAATTTTAAAGAATGCAGAATTGTAGGTGTTATTTTTCTTGCAATGCTGCATATTTCACTCTTTTGATACTACATCATTTCTAGGATAACTTTGGATGTAATCGCATTAGTTTCTCTCTAAATAAGATATTTTCCCATAGCTTCCTCCAAGGTTTTTTCTTTCATTTTTTTTTAAATATGCTTTACCTTTAGTTTCCTACAGTTTGAATATAATATGCCCAAGTTAATATTTTTATCATTTACCACCACTTATGTTCTCTTTCCTGATTTATGCTTTTATGAATGACATTAATTTGGGCAAATTATCAGTCAATACTACTTTCAATGTCTCTTGTTTGCTTTTTTCTTAATTCTCTCTCTGGAATTATGAATAACCATATGTTGCATATTTGTTGTCTCAATTCTTGGATATTTTGTCCATTTTCCCCCAATTTTTTGTCATTACTTTTCAATTTTTGAACTATTGTTAAACCTTCAAGCATAGAACTCAATTTTTTGATCATGTAAAGTCTACTATTCAGTCTACCACAAGGATTCATCATTACTATTACAGCAATTTGGGTCTTTACCATTAATTTTTAAAGTATTTTTTTCCTTAAAATTTCTATTTTTCTTCTTACATTGCCATAATGTTTTGCATGTTTACCATTTATTACACTATATTCTTCCACATGCTAATCATGTTTTTATAAAACTCCTTCTCTAAGAACTATACCATCTGTACTATATCTGCTTATCAATCAATTTGTTAATTCTTTTCAAACTTTTTATTTTACCTGTGTACATGCCTTTTATTTTTTTAACTAAAATGTGACTGCCATATATTTAGTGATGGAACTTAGGCGAACAGGGCTTTAGCTTTATCACAATAAATTGTGTTACTGAAAAAAGCTTTAGCTAGTACTATCTTTCTGGATTTGTCACTTTCCCATTGCTGGAACAAAATATCTAACAGCCTCAACTTAGAGGAAGAGAGATTTAGTTTGGCTCTTGGTTTTGATTTTAGCTGATGGTGAGTCATTCCAAAACAGAAAAAGCATGGGAAAAATGCCTGAAGGAGGAAAACTGATCAACCAGAAAGCATGGAGAAGGAAAAAGAAAGCAAACCGTATTCCTGCATCTTGTCAGGAATTGCAGATGGGACTTGCAGACACCTGCCATGCCCTGCCCTGTGGGATCAACTATGGGCATTACTGCAGACATCTCCCCTGCCATGCAGGATCTTCAGCTACAGGGATTATTGGGGACATTATTGGCCTGCCCTATGGAACGTTCAGTGACAGAGATTATTGTGGACATCTGCACTGCCTTTTGCTTACTGGAAGTTTGAATATGTAGACTTGGCCGAATGAAGGGAATAAAGGTGTGGCGAACTCAAATATTGTGCCTTCTGCTGCTTCCTAAAGAAGCAAGGGTCAAACCAGGGCTCAGCCTTTTACTAAAGGTTCTAATTTTGTTTGCTGGTTGTTAATGCTTTTTCTGTGGGACTCTGGAAGTTCTTGCTGCATTCATTTCCCCTGTTTCCCACAACAAACTTATTGAACAATAGCTAACCAGCTCCTATCAGCACATGAAGTATTGAACTTATCAGTGAATGAATCCACTGATTAGTATAATGCCTCCAAAATCAAATGACTTCCCAGACATTTGAAACTTATGGGAGACATTCTGTATGAAAACTTAATAGTTGTTTTCAAGTTTTTAGTGAGACTCTTTCCTCAAACTACGAAATTCATCAGTAAATGTTAGATCTTTCCACCTCCTTTTGTGGGATAGGATACCTGAAGTGGGCTGAAACGGTAGGCTTTCTGTCCATCATGTGCACAGCTGTAGTAGGATACAGTTAGACAATGCCTTTCAAACAGATTATTCTGTGAAAAGTCCAAGGTTACATTTAGATAAAATAGTTTCTCCTGAAGCTAAGTATTGTGTAGATGTACAGAATGGTCTGGTGTTTCTCAGAATGTTGTTTTTTCCCACCTTCTTCTGGAAATATAGTGCATTATTTTTATTCAATACTTACCGTAAGAACCCAATGTCAGTCTTAAATTAAAGCTCACAATACTGAGGGGCTTATACTGGGTGATCTGAGTTTTGAAACTCTCAGATTTCCAGATATTAATTACAATTCTCATTTTACAACCCCAACCTTGATTATTGTGGAAATTTTGTCCATCGAAATGGTTCTCTGTAACTATTTTTGATCTCTCCAATTTGGAATAGGAGCATTTTCTCTATGATATGATTCCTCTGATGGATTTTGAAGTAGTTTATGTAACATTTTTTAATCTTTATTGGTACATTAAATATACACATCATGATTACACTCCATAATGGGGATTTGTACCAGTATAAGACACAACTTAATTCTCATTTTTTTCCCATAGCTCTACCCACCCTAACACCCCCCCATATACATAAAATTTGTTTCCTTACTTTTTTGTTACAATCTCAACATTTTCCCCTTCTTCCTATTTTACATTGAGCATTTTCTATTTCACAATATATAACATAAAATTCTAGGACTCATTTACATCTTTATTTTCTCATACCAGAGAAAAGATGCGATATGTATCTATCTGTGCCCTATTTATTTCACTTATGAGGATATCCTCAGGGTATGTCCATTTAAGTAGAAATGATTCAAACTTATCATTTTTTATGGCAGAGTAATACTCCATTCTGTAGAAGAACCACAGCTTTTTTATTCAGTCTCCATTTGATGGACAGTTGGGTTGTTTCCAAAATGTAGCAATCACAAATTGGGCTGCTATAAACATGGGTGCACATATGTCACTGTGATATGAGTCTTTTAATTCTTGTGTGTATATACCTAGCAGGGTGATGGCCGGGTCAAATGGGACCCCCAATCCTAGCTTTTTGAGGAATCTCCAAACTGATCTCCACAGGGGTTGTACGAGTCTACAGTCCCACCAACAGTGCAGAAGGGTTCCTTCTTCTCCGCAGCCTCGCCAACATTTGCTGTTGGCTGATTCTGAAATGGCAGCCATTCTATGTGGAATGAGATGAAATCTCAATGTTGTTTTCATCTGTATCTCTCGACATTTTTAAAATGCTTTTAATCTTCTGTCAGACTAAAATTGTGACTTGAAAGTTCCAGAAATCCTCTTTTGGTGAACTTGAAGAAAAATTTGTTTCTCCAAATGAATGATAATAATCAGAAATTTTATGGGGAATAAAAATATTTCAAAAGACAATATAATAGTTACTATTTCTTACACTTGTATAGGTGAAAATACTAGTCTAGGATGTTTAACTCACAGCTGCAAAAAGCCATCCAAAATGTATTTACAGAGATCTGTAGATTAGAAAATAGAATAAGGGCCTCATTAGGTCTCTTAGCTAATGTTGATGAGAAGGAAGTAGAAATAAACTTTACAAGGGAAATTCCCCTGGGAAGTAGGTCAAGGATGGGGTAAAGAAAGAAAAAAAAAAGCATAAAAAAGGGTAACAAATGGCCTTGGAATTTACACAAAGAGACCAGAGAGGGAAAAAGTGCCAGACAGTACAGAGAAAGGCAAGTGCATAAAACCAAGCAGAAATAGCATTCTGTCTCCATCTTCGATGCAGTACTAAAAAGACACGAGGGAGAAAATCTAACTTTGGAAAAACTTTTACGTACACACACACACACACACACACACACACATACACATTTATGAATATTTTTGTTCATGAATGAACAATTTGAAATTTGATTCATAAATGGAAGAATTTGACAATTTTTAATCACTAATTTAGCGTATTGGTACAATTTAGATGGATATAATGATCATATTTATTGTATGAAATTTGTACCTATACATGACACATCTTGAATCTAAATTTTTCCAGTGCTCTCTCCTCTCTTCCACGTTTCTTCTCCTTTTTATTTATAAGAGATTTATTTTCATTTGATCTTTATTCTCTAGCTTTTCTCTTCCTTTCTTTTTCTCTATCTCTTCCCTTGTGTCTCTTCCTATTTCAATATTTTATGCTTATTTTACGATATATCTTATATATTTTGGATACTAGTTACATTTTCAATTTCTCAAACCGGAAAATGAGTGAGATATTTACACAAGTGCATCTAATTTATTTGACTTAACAGGAAGGTCTCAGTGTCTATTCATTTGTTGATAAATGTCTCAAGCTCTTCTTTCTTTTCGTAAGAGTAGCATTCTGTTTTACAAAACAAACAAACAAATAAAAAATGATAAGTTTGAATCATTTATACTTAAATGGACGTACCTTGAGGACATCCTTATAAGTGAAACAAATAGGTCACAGATGTGTAAATATCGTATCTTTTCTCTGGTATGAGAAAACAAAGCCATAAATGAGTTCTAGAATGTATGTTATATATTGTGAAATAGAAAACACTCAAAGCGTAATGGAATGAAGGGGGGAAAAT
>PVIR01029577.1:0-20994 GCA_004026965.1 Petromus typicus | reverse complement strand
CTTTTAACTATGTGACTAAACCATTTGAGATTTACAGAAATTTTTTTTTGAGACAGAGTCTCACTTTGTAGTTTAGGCTCACCCTGAACTAACTGTATCCCAGGCTAGCCTCCAGCTGAACGATCCTGCCTCTGCCTCTTGAGTGCTGGGACTACGAGTTTGAGCCACTACCTGGCATTGTGATATGTGGTACAGGGTATTGAACTTGGAACCTTAAGTTTGCCAGGCAGATGTCAGAACCACTGAGCTAAATCCTCGGCCCTAGCTTTAGCTTTTTTGAAGAATGTCCATGCTGATTTCCATAATGGTTGTACTAGTTTATAATCCCATCAGCAGTAGAGAAGGATTCCTTTTCCCCCACAGCCTGGTCACCATTTGTTATTGGTTAACTTATTAATGATATCCATTCTTGCTGTTGTAGAGTGCAATCTAAGTGCTGTTTTAATTTACATTTCTTGAATGACCAATGATGTTGAGCATTTTTAAAGAGTATTAGCTATTTGTACTTCTTCATCTGAGAAATGTCTATTCATTTCAGATGCCCATTTTAGGAGTTAGATATTTAAATTCGGGGGCTATGTTTTTTTGTTTTTTTTAATACGTTCTAGATGTTAGTCCTTTGTCTGAGGAGTACCTAAACTTTTTTTTCCCTATTTTATGAGTTGTCTCTTTGTTCTATTGATATTTTGTTTTGTTATGTAAAAGCTTTTTAATTTGATATGATTCTGCTGATTCATTGTGATATTTCCTGTGCAATTGGGGTTTTGTTCATAGTCTTTGCCTACACCTTCAGTTTTACCCACCCTGTCTTCAGCAGGTAAGTGTTTCTATTTTTATATTTAGATATTTGATCCATTTCAATTTGAGTTTAGTGCATGGTGAGAGATAAGGATCTAGGTTCAATTTTCAGCATGTGAAAGCCACTTTTCCCAGTATCACTTACTAAAGAGGCTGTCTTCCTTCCAGTGAAAGTATTTGGACCCTTTGTCAAAGATAAGGTGGTGAAATGTGCTTGGAGTTGTTTTTGCTTCTATTCTGTTCTGTAGATCTTGGGGTCTGTTTGCCAGTGCCTTGCTACTTTTACAATGGTAGCTTTGTAGTATAACTTCAGATCGTGGATTGTGATGTCCCCTGCCTTTCCCTGGTTGGGCAGAATTGTTTTTACTCTTGTAAGTCTGTTTTGGTTTCAATTGAATTTTAGGATTGCTTACTGTAATTCTGTGAGGTATGCTATTAGCATTTTAATTGGTATTACATTAAGTCCCAATCAAGTTATGGTCCTTTTCACTATATTGGTTCTGCCTATCTGAGGAAAGAGGCATATTTTCTGTTTTCTAATATCATCTTCAATCTCCTTTTTTCAGAGTGCTATAGTTTTCAATGTAAAGGTCTTTCACTTCTTTTGCTAGATTGATTCATCAATATCAATTTTTCTTGATGCTAAAGCAAATGGTGTTATTTGCCTGGTTTCTCTGTCAGTGAGTTCATCATTTGTGTACAGGAATGCTATTGAATTTTTTGAGTGCTGAACTTATATCCTGTTACACTATTAAACTTGTTTATTAATTCTAGGAGTTTTTTGGTGGAGTTTTGGGGTCTTCTATGTAAGTATCATGTCATCAGTAGGTAATAATAATTTAGTTTATTTGTTTCCTATGCATATTCCTTTTCTTTCTTTCTCTTGTATGATTGCTCTGGTTAATGTTTCACAGGAGGGGTGATAGTGGCCTCCTTGTTTTCCTGACTTTGGAATAAAAGCTTTCATTTTTTACTGTTCAGTATGATGCTGGCTGTTTGTCATAGATGGCTTTTAGCAGATTGAGAAAAAAACCTATTCTAATTTTGTGGAAGGTTTTTTTTTTTTTTTTTTGAGACAGGGTCTCACTTTGTAGTTCAGGCTGACCCTGAGCTCAGCCTCAAACTCTCACATCACAGTAATCCTCCTGCCTCTGCCTCCCAAGTGCTGGGATGACAGGTGTGAGCCACCATGCCCTGCACTGTGGTATGTGGTACTGGTTGCTGCTGGGCGTGAGTCTCCACGCCCAGTATTGTATGTGGTTACCGGGGATCGAACCCGGGACCTTGCGCTTGCAAGATAGGCGCTGGAACCACTGAGCTAAATCTCCGGCCCAAGGTTTTTTTTTAAAATCATGAATGGGTGTTGGACTTTGTTAAATATTTTTTCTCCGTGTATCGAGATGACTGTGTGGTTTTTGTCCTTGATTGTGTTAATGTGCTTATATTACATTTATTGCTTTGCATATGTTGAACTCTCCCTGAAACTCAAGGATGAATCCTACTTGGTCATGGTGTATCTTTTTCAAACTTAAGAAACCATGTAATTTTATTTAAAATTTTTTTTTTAAAGGAGACTCCTTATTTGAAGGTGAGTAAAGGGAAAAAAGGACAGAAAAAGCATGACAGACAGGCACTCTGGATGATAATCTTGATGATCCACTTCATTCTGTTAGCTAGTGTTTTATTGAGGATTTTTACATATATCTTCATTAAGGAGATTGGCTTGTACTTCTCTCTTTTGGTCAGAACCTTCTCTGATATTGGTATAAGGTAATGCTTGTTTCCAGGAATGAGTATGGGAGTATTACTTCCCTTTCAATTTCATTAAAGAGTTTGAGGAGTAGTGGTATTCGATCTCTTAAAGTTTTTGTGAAATTCAGCAGTGAATCCATCAGGACCTGGGATTTTTTTTATTTTCCAGTTTATTTTTTTACTACTTCAGTTTCACTGACTGATATTGTATTGTTTAGAATTTTTATTTTTTCTTGATTCAGCTTTGGTAATTCATATGCATCTAGGAATCTGTTTTTTTTTTTTCCCCTTGAGTATTCCATTTTAGAGGTTTTTATTTTGTGTTTTTGTTTTTTGAGGTTATTATTTTGAGACAGGATCTCGCTTTTATAGTTCAGGCTGGCTCTGAGCTCAGCCTTGAACTCACAGCAATCCTTCTGCCTCTGCCTCCAGAGTACTGAGATTATAGGTGTGAGCCACCACGCCCGGCATTGTGGTTTGTGGTTCTGATTGCTGGTGGGTGTGAGTCTCCACACCCAGCATTGTTGTATGTGGTTACTGGGGATCGAACCCGGGTCCTTGCACTTGCAAGGCAGGTGCCGGAACCACTGAGCTAAGTCCCCAGCCCTCAAAGAAGTTTTTGATGATCTTCTGGATTTCTACAGGGTTTGTTGTGATTTCATCTTTTTCAAGCTTAATTGAATGAATTTGAGTCCTTTCTTTTTTTGAGAAAGTTGGCTAAGGAAATATTTACTTTTTCAAAAGAATGAACTCTTTGACCCATTGATTCTTTATATTGTTTTCTTAGTCTCAATTACATAAATATCTACTCTCATCTTTATAATTTACTTCTTTGTACATGCTTTGAATTTAACTTGCTCTTCTTTTCTAGAAGCTTAAAGTTCAACATTTGTTATTTGAGCTCACTATCTTTCTGATATGGGAATTCATTGCTATAAATTTCCCTCGTAGGACTGCTTTTTTTGTGTCCTTTATGTTCTGGTGTGTCACATCATCAATATCATTTGATTATAGGAACTGTCTAACTTTTAAAATTTAATCTGTGGCTCCTTAGTTGTTCAGGAGGGTATTATTTAAATTTCAAATGTTGGGGCCGGGGATATAGCTCAGTGGTTCCGGCGCCTGTCTTGCAAGCGCAAGGACTCGGGTTCGATCCCCGGTAACCACATAACAATACTGGACGTAGAGGCTCACCCCAGCAGCAATCAGCACCACATACCACAGTGCAGGGCGTGGTGGCTCACACTTATGGTCCCAGCACTCGGGAGGCAGAGGCAGAAGGATTGCTGTGATGTGAGTTGGAGGCTCAGCTCAGGGCCAGCCTGAACCACAAAGCGAGACCCTGTCTCAAAAAAACCTAAAATAAATATAAATAAGTAAATAAATTCCAAATATTTATGTACTTGGTGTGGTTGGTTTCCTTTGCCATTGATTTCTGATTTCATTCTCCAGTGATCTGATATGTGCATGGGATAATTTCAGTTCCTTTGCATTTACTTAAGCATTTTCAGTGAGCTAGAAAATGCCGTGTGCTGCTAAGAAAAATGTGTATTCTGTTGTTGGGTGGAACACTGTAGATATCTACTAAATCCATTTGTTCAGAGGTTTACTTTAGTTCTGATGTTTCTTTGCTGATATTTTTAATCTAATTGATATATTTGTTACAGTAGGATATTGATGTGCCCCATTGTAATTGTATTAGTGCCTATCTGATTTTTGATGTCTATTAGTATTTGTTTCATGTAGTTGGGTGAGCTGATACTTGGTGCATATGTATTTATGATTGTTATCTCTTCCTCTTGGATTGATCCCCTAACAAGCATTGTTGGTTTCTTTGTCTCTTCTGATCAGTCTTGGCTTCAAATCCCTATTGGCTGCAAATAGAATAGCTATTTCTGCTTTTTTTCTTGTTTTGTCACCTGGAATATTATTTTTTATCCTTTTACTTTCAGTATGTGAATTTCTTTTTCAGTTAAATGTTGGTCTTTATGCAGTATATTGTTGGATCTTGTTTTTTCATCTCTTCTGCTAATCTATTTCTTTTGATTGGTGAATTGAGAAAATTTATATTGATATTTTGTTATAACAGATACATATTGAATTATCCTTGTCATATTATTTTCCTGTTATTGGTTCCCTTTCTTTTCCTTCTGTTTAATAGCTTGCCTTGTCTGGTGGATTCATTCTATTGGGATTTTTGGAATTATTGTCATTTGTCTTTTTCTAGAATATCCTTTAGAACTTTTTGGAGTCCTGTTTTGGTGCTCATGGATTTCTTCAGATGTTTTTTATTATGGAAGTATTTTATTTCTCTGTCAATACTGAAAGATAATTTTATGGGGTACGTCAGTCGGGGTTGGAGGTTATTTTTTTCAGGGCTTGAAAAACTTAACTCTAAGCTCTCCTTGACCTAAAGGTTTGTGTTGAGAAGTTAGTTGTGATTCTGATGGGTTTTCCTTTATAGTTCATTGGATTCTTTTCACTAACTGCTATTAATATTATATTTTTGTGTTGAATTTAACTTTACTATTATATGCCTTGGTATAGTTTTTACTGACCATGGTTATTTGGATTTTCATATTTTTGAGTTACTTGTATGTTAAAATCTTTCCTAAGATTGTGAAGTTTTCTGGTAATTATTATCATTTTTTTTCATACAGAGTCTCACTTTGTATTCAGGCTGGCCTTGAGCTCACTATGTTGCCCAAGTAAACCTCGAACTCATACTGATTGCTAGTGGGTGTGAGTCACCACACCTGGCATTGTTGTATGTGGTTACTGGGGATCGAACTAGGGACCTTGTGCTTGCAAGGCAGGTGCCAAAACCACTGAGCTAAATCTCCAGCCCTCTGGTATTATTTTTTTAAACAGGTGTTTATTCCCCTGTGCTGTCTTCTAATTTTTCATTGATTCCAATTACTCTTACATTATTCTTCTTACTATTTTTAAGAGGCCTCTCACTTGCTGATCGCCAACCACTATCCTGATTTCTAGATCTGCTATTGCTTGACTGCTGCATAAACTTCCTGTAGAATTTTTAATCTCCTGAATTTCTATTTCATTGTATTTTGTGAAATCAGGTCTTTTCTATGTTAGGCATTCACTATTTCTATATCTTTCTTTAGCTCCTCTACATTTTATCTCTATCTACTATAGAGTCACTAATAGTTTCGCTCCATGCAGTTGTCATCTTTTTAATTATCTGTTTTGTTTTTGTGAAGAGACTTATTGATCTGCTTTTTTATGTCTCCTGCCACCACATCATAAATAATGTAAGTTTACATTACCAAATATCTTTTGGGTGGTCATATCAGCCCTTTATTTATTTATTTATTTATTTATTTATTTTTCTGAGACAGGGTCTCATTTTTTCTAGTTCAGGCTGGCCCAGAGCTCTTGAACTCACAGCAGTCCTCCTGCCTCTGCCTCCAGAGTGCTGGGATTATAGGTATGAGCCACCATGCCCAGCACTGTGGTATGTGGTACTGATTGCTGGTGGGCATGAGTCTCTACGCCTGGCATTGTTGTATGTGGTTGCTGGGGATCGAACCCTGCCCTTGCACTTGCAAGAGAGCCACTGAAACCACTGAGCTAAATCCACAGCTCGAGTCCTGTAGTTTTTTTTTCAATGATGTTTTTATTATTCTTGGTCTTTTGAATTTCTACATAATGTTTTTGAATCAGCTTGTCAGTTTCCACAAAAGTTCTTCTTGATATTTTGAGTGAAGTAGTATTTAATGCATCAGTTTGGGGACCATATAACATGACTCTTCACCCTAAATAACTCATTTTTCATACCCTTATATTAGGAACATTTTGTAAATAATCTCTCAGCAAGGTAAATTAACAGTAATTCTCTGATATCTCCTCAGATTTCTTTTTTCCCAATAAGTCCTTATAGCTAGTATTTAAAAGCTACTTAAATGTGTTATTTTTTTTATTTTTTTTTTTTTTAGGTTTTTTTGAGACAGGGTCTCGCCTTGTGGTTCAGGCTGGCCCTGAGCTCAGCCTCAAACTCACATCACAGCAATCCTCCTGCCTCTGCCTCCCGAGTGCTGGGATTACAGGCGTGAGCCACCACGCCCGGCACTGTGGTATGTGGTACTGGTTGCTGCTGGGCGTGAGTCTCCACACCCAGCATTGTTATGTGGTTACCGGGGAATCGAACCCGGGCCTTGCGCTTGCAAGACAGGCGCTGGAACCACTGAGCTAACTCCCCGGCCCCTTAAATGTGTTATTTTTGAGATTCTATTATTGTTGTTTTCTCTGTTTTGTTGAACTTGTGGATACTTGTATATTATGTACTTTTCAATCCATTGGAACCATTATTTCCTCTACTGCTTAAATGGTTCAGTCTTGGCCAGTAGGAGCCCATTTACATAGTCATCTGTATTATTTTTCTGTTATCTTTCTTGGTTTCCTTTTTTTTTTTTTTTCTTTTTTACAGAGCTGAGGATGGAACCTAGGGCCTCTTGGTCTTGCTCTATCATTTTTTCTTCTGTTATATAAATTTTCAAACATGTTCAAGGTACAAAATTGTATCTTAAACATGAAAATACACAATCCTATGTCAACAATTATTTTGTCAATTTTGTTTTCTCTATTCTCCTTATCAGTGGATTAAGTAAGCACCAGACAGTTACAATACTTAGTAAGATTAACACCAGTTCCTTATGTCACCTAATACTTAGTCTATGTTCAGATTTTCTTGATTCTCTTAAAGATGTTTTTTTATAGTAATTTTGTTAGATCAGCATCCAATCAAAGGCCATTTATTGCTACTGGATATTTTTCTCTCAAATCTCTTCCTGTAAAGGCCCTTCATAGCCTTTTTTTGTTTTTGAAAGACCATTAATTAAGTAGAGAAATGAAATAATTCATTGTATAGATAATTATTGTTTTCTCAAAGTGTTTTGTTTTTTTCTTTTTGTATTGTTTTCCCATTCCCATGGTTTCTCTTGAGTGACATTTAGAGGTAGAAGCTTGACTGGATTTAGTTTGAGTTATTTTTTAAGGAAAACAATCTTTTCAGGCAGTATTTTCTGTTGCATATCATTAAATATGGTTCTTTGCTGATACTAGGATTGAATGTGTTATTTGTTATGTTTTTAGCCTTGTTCTTGTTGTAGCTTTTCCTATATGACTTTTCCCAGTTGGTTTTAGTAGTCATTGATAATTGCCTACCTTCACTGTTTCATTAGTGTTATGGCTTGTGTTTAGATGTCCTCCCAAAGCCTTATGTTTTTGCAGAGGTGGCTGAATCTAGAATGTGTGACTGATTTGTGGTGGAGCAGACTAGAAGGCACTGGCATTAAGGGTGTGAGTGCTACCTGCTCTAAGTAGTCTGAATAGGATAAAAGGGGCAAAAAGACACTGTTAAGGTCTCTTGTTACTTTTGCTATCTTTGGGCCACTTGTGAACTGTTTCTTCTCTGACAGACCTGCTTGCCACACCATCCTGCCTTGGAGCCAGCTGACTATCAGCTGAAACCTCTACAAACTGTGAGCTAAATAAACTTTTCCCCTTTAATTTTGAATGTCGGATATTTTGTCTTAGCATTGAGAGAAGATTAACCCAAGAAGCAATTAAAAAATACTGATGTATAATTCAGTATTTCTGCTTTAGAGTTATTTTATTTTCTTTTCACTGTTTTGAGACAGGATGTTGTTATATAGTTCAGGCTGGCCTTGAATTCACCATGTAGCCGAGACTGGCTTTGAACTTGTGATGATCTTCCTGTCTCAACCTACTGAAAGTCACAATTTCAGGCATGTACCACAATGCCCAGTTTAGAATTATTTTATAAAGACCTTTTCCACATCAACTAGTTTCTTCTGTGCTGAAATATATTTCATAAAAGTCAAGACAGGCATTTTTTAGTCATCACTTTTCAAAGTAATGAGTTGGTTTCTTATTGCTTCTATTGTTTTCCTTAATATCATTAAGAATTCATGAATTTTTAAGTATATTTGAAGTTTTCCAATCCACTGTGGTCTTTTCTATGCTTAACTTATATTATTTCAAAAATCAAAAGTTTTCTGTTTGTCTCCTGTGTTCTTTCCGTGTGATCTCATAGATCTCTGTTGGCTTCCATAGGCTTATAATGTGTTCTCTTCACCTAAGCTCTAGAATTTTGCTAGTAACCATGTTGGTTTTCAGCAAACATTGATACTTAGAAACTAAAATGCAAGTTATTGTTTTTCCTCATGCTTGCTAACTGAGCTTTTGTTTTCCTTTTCTCTGCTGTTTTGAATTCCTTTGAATAACTCCACAACTGTTCCATTGAAAATTAGCATAGCATTCATTCTTCTATGTAGCCATTCATCCAGCAAAAATTTATAAAACACTTTGCTGCTATGTATCTGGTCTTGCTGGGCTAAAGGGTTGTGAGGTTAAACCTGACTGGTCTCCTGTCTTTGAAGAAGACTCATTTTAATGTAGATTGAGTAAATAGACAATGTCTAAGGAATATGAAGGGTAGTATGTTGGATAAAGGTAAGTGGAGAGTCAGTCTGTAGCAGCACAGAGAGGGCATCCACAGTACTTTAGAAAAGAGAAAGCATGCTTGGTACTTGAGTAGGAGGGATTTAAAGATACAAAGGTTGTTACAGTCAGGGGAAACTGGAATGGGTAGGTGATCTTGATATATTCAATGAAGGCACCTATGTAGTTGGTTTTGAATGCAACATAATTCTTTGAATTTTTCAATTTTCACAAAATTGATAGAACGTTTTCTTCACAGATATAAAAATGTGAAATAATTTGCATGTGAATTATTGTTTTTTACTTTAAAATAAGTAATAAAAATAAATCTAAGCTTTAAGATAGTATTGAAAATATTTCTTAGAACTTTTTTATTTTACTATTACTAAAACATATGCTTGCTTCATGTTTTTGCTCACTATACATTTTGACATATATATATACATATATATATATATATATATTGAGATAAGGTCTTATGATGCAGTGAGGGCTATCCTTGAATTCACTATGTAGCCCAGATGGCCTAGAACTGGGGGTGGTTATCCTGTCAGCCTCTCTAATGCTGGGATTGCATATGTGCCCCACCACACCTGGCTTATTTTACTATGATTGTTTTCATTATTTCTATAAATGTCAAGAGTCTTACTGGCATATTTATTGATGCTTTTTGTTTGATATCCTTTTATTCTACATGTGTCAACTTGCTTTATATCCCAACCATAGCTTCTTACATGCTCACAAGGCAAAGATAATTCAAGGAACCTGTTATCTTTCTTTATTACCAAGTAGACAGTATAGTAAATCTGTTACCTCTTACATCATGTTTCACTGTGTTCTGTGTCTCATGTCAAACCACTGGACAGATACTATTTGAATAGAATATATATATTATATATATAATTATATATTATAATATATGTATATATAATATATATTATATATATTTATATATATTATAATATATGTATATATAATATATATTATATATATTTATATATATATATATATATTTTTTTTTTTTAGGTTTTTTGAGACAGGATCTCGTTTGTGGTTCAGGCTGGCCCCGAGCTCAGCCTCAAACTCACATCACAGCAATCCTCCTGCCTCTGCCTCCCGAGTGCTGGGATTACAGGCGTGAGCCACCACGCCCGGCACTGTGATATGTGGTACTGATTGCTGCTGGGTGTGAGTCTCCACGCCCAGTACTGTATATAGTTACCAGGGATCGAACCCAGGTCCCTGCGCTTGCAAGACAGGCGCCAGAACCACTGAGCTAAATCCCTAGCCCTTGAATAGAATATTGATACACATGGGTTTGTGACATACCAGTGTGCTGATTTTTATTAGTTGGGAATTTGTGATAGAATCATCAGTTCTAGGAGAGAATATCTTATTTGTGTGCAGAAAGTGAACAAGGTGTTCTGTAAATTATTGAAAGGTATAGACTTGTAAGAAAGATGTGTAGGGAACAGAAAAGGGGATGTTACTAGAGCTTTTGCAGTAAGTACTAGTCTCCTGTGAACCAGAACAACACAAGGCAGATTAATGAATAAATAGAAACAAGACTTAGAGGAAAACCTGAGTTTTGGTCCTGATCAAAGCTGCTCTAGACAGCAAAAATAAAAAAGACCCCAAGCTTGCCACAGTATATTTGGTTGGTTCATAGGGAGTATCAGCTGACTCATAGGGTGGAGATAATCCTAAATTCAGAGGATTTTATAATTTGAGGTAATATCCAGTGACTCATCAGGTAATGATAATCCTGAGTTCATGGGGATCTTATGTTGATGTAATCTTGTTCTTGAGCATCACAACATCATGGGACTGTTGAGGCCTCAGAATGGCTCAAGGGTGATTTTAGACTCCCAAATGGGAAGAACAGTGGGATGGTAGATTCAGAAGGAAGTGGGATGGCCTATGGGATGGTTTGGACATGTTGGAGGCTTGGTTCCAAGTATGTTGATATTGGTGGTGGAACTTTTAACAGATGGGGCCAAAATAAAGGTGATAAGGTCGTTGGGAACACTGCACTTAAAAGGATTAAGGCTTAATTGAGGCAGCCATTTCAGCTTGGACTTTCAGCCTTCAAAACTGTGAGTTAAATAGCTCTTTTATTTATAAAGTATGCAGCCTGCAGTATTTTGTTATACCAGTGGTAAACAAACTACTATAGCTTGCTACTTTTCATTTCCTCTGTCTTGGTTATCAGAAAATATTTTCCTAGAGTCTCAGCAGGCTAATACTCAGAATTAGGAGTAAACAAAGGAAGAATTCAGAAAAGGTGAAAAGAGATACATTCCCAGTTTGAGAATGTCAGAAGTGGTAGGAGACCAGTAGGGAAGACAGACTGATTGAAGTCTTAAGAAACTGGGACAGGCTATTATTAGTTAATCAGTTAAATGTGTACTGGTCTAGACTCTGCTGGATAATAAGGACATATAGATGTATTTTTCCCTGAATCTGGTAGATGAGATAGACATAGACATTACAACAGGCCGTGATAGACAAAGTGTGTGGTTGGCAATAGAAACGCGGAGGAGTGTCTTCTAACTCATCCCAGGGGCTCAGAGAATGTTAAGTACTGAGTTTTGACATAATAGTAACTGTTGCAGCAGTGAATATTCACTTAAGAATATTCTGAGTGGGATCAGAGAACAGGTGGTTATTTAGATCTTGTAGAATGGCCGACTGGGTAGCAATGTCCTGGGGAGATTCAGAAAGTAATAGGTGATTGAGAGGTCACTCCATGGTCTAACAGAACTAACGATAGGGAGAAAGTGAAGAGAAGTTTCCTAATTGATTAAATTTATGCTATAACATTTGTCATCTTAGCCCAGCTTCTTCTGTTGTATACAGTATGCCATGTTATTATAATTTTCTGCATGTACCATGATGTACAAAAATAGAAGTATACTTGGACAAGGTGAATAGTATGCCTTGTATACCAACGTTGTTTCATAAATTCTCTTGAAACATGCCAACAATCCTGTGAGGTGGACAACCTGACTTCAAGGTAAAGTAACACATAGCACTACACTCCCTCCGCTAGAGGCTGAAATGAGATTTCAAATCCAAGTTTATCTGCTTTCAAAACCCATAGCAATTTAACAGTCTTCTACAGATAACTTCATTCCTTTAAGTAAAAATATAGTTTAAAATGGCTTCTGTTTATCAGTTTGCATGACTACTTAGTTTAAAAAATTTCAGCATTGTCCCGAGATTTGCTTTTCACTGTGGTTATAATTAGTATATTAAAAATGTAGTACCATTTGAAACATGGGCCTTTTTTCCAAATTCCCATCCTTTACATTTTTCCTTCTATGAAGGGACCAGGCCCGTGGAATTATGTTCAAATCCCAGCCTTTAACACCACCATTTCAGAAGTTTAAAATTCTGATACTTCATGGCCAAATGTGTTTCTTTTCAAGAAAATACTCCTCTCCTCTCTTTTGCCTACCTCCTCACAGGAAATATTAAAAAGGCACAGAACCCTGGAACAGTTGTGTTCCTGGACTAAATTCTTGCTACCTTTCCAATTTTTATTTATTTTTTATTTATTTTAGTTTTTTGAGATAAGGTCTTTCTTTGTAGTTCACGCTGGCCTTGAACTCACTATGTAGCCCAGGCTAACATCAAACTCACAGTAGTTGCCTCTGCCTCTTCCTCCCGAGTGCTGGGATTATAGGCGTGAGCCACCATGCCTGGTTCATCTTTCCAATTTTTAGGCTTCAGATGGCTGTGAATTTCTGTTGAGGTCTGAATATGTAGTTTGACTCTGAGATCCTCATGAATCTGGGGAGCTTGAGGGCAGTTATCTGAATTATAGTTGTCTTCAGTATATCTTGATTCATATCAACTGTGTCCAAAATAAGGTACTGGATGTTCAGATGAGTTAAACACAGTTCTGCTCTACGTGTCTCAGTTTAGGTGAATAGTTATTCAGATATTACAGCCAGTCTTCCACATATGTGGCTTCTACATCCTTGATTCCACATCCACATATTCAACTATAGATTGGAAATATTTGGAAAAATGTTGTTTCTATAGTGAACATGTAGACTTTTTCCTTTTTATTATCTTCTAAGCAATACAGTGTAACAGCCATTTAAATGGCATGTTCATTATATTAGGTATTGTAAATAATCTGGAGACACTTTAAAGTACCCAAGAGGATGTATGTAGGTTATATGCAAGTAACTATACTGTCTTATACATGGTTATTGTCTCTAGTTCTCACGTAAACCTGTAAGTTACATATACCATTACTCTTGCATAGATGAGCTAGATGAGTAATTAGAAATTCAGACATATTAAGGGTAACTAAAGATCAGAGTAAGTTAAGATAATTTTGAAGTTAAGCATAGAAGTGGGATTTTCCACATTGCACTCCTCCAGGATTTTTCAAGAACTTCTGTTGAGGTGAAGGCAAGGTGGTCAGAGTTCTGGGTGTTCTGCGTGTGATACATAGGATCAAACTCAGGACCTTGCGCTTGCCAGGCAAGCACCCTGCTACTGAGCCACATGTATGGCCCTGGGTTTTCTGCTTGTGGTACAACAAGAACTACTGTTTTATCCATTTTTTGAAATGGGCTTTTGGATAAGGAAAAGAGACACTGCTACTTTGCAAGTGGATTGGAATGGAAAGAAGCTATACTTCAGGGCATTTGACATAAAGAAAAGGACATAGGTAAAAACAATATCAGTTTGATTAAATGAGTAAGATAGGAGATGGCTAAATTTGGAAGCCAGAGGAATTTAGGATGACATTATGTTTGTATCTTGCGTGGATGACTCAGTAGATGTGGTTCTATTTAGTGAATTGAAGTTATTAGAAGAAAAGATGGGGCAAGAAGGTCATGTTCAGAGTTGTATGTTTGGGCTGGGGATTAACTCTGTGGTGCAGCTGCTTGCCTGACCAGCACAAGGTCCTGAGTTCAATCCCTGGTATGGCACACACATATAAGAGAATCCAGATTCATGTTTGTGAGATAACAAGGCATGCTTTGGAGTTTAAGATAGAGGTAGAGCTAAACATTGGCCACTTATTGCCATAGAAAAGACAGTTGAACCCAGAGTTGAATGATATTTTTCATGATAGTAGCATACTGTACAAATATACTGTAGTATGAGCCATAGATGTTTAATTTTTAAATAATTTTAATTTTAGGGTAATTTTGGACTTACAGAAAAATCACCAAGATAGTGAATAGTTCCTCTATATTATAGTTTCTACTGTTGTCATCTTACACTACCAAATACATTTCTCACAACAAATGTTGAGCCAGTGCTGATATAATATTAGCATAAATCTATACTTTATACAGATTTCTTCCATTTTTTTTCCTACTCTAGGCATATCACATTAAGTGCACTTAGTCATCACATTTCCTTAGACTCCTTTTGGTTATGGTAGTTTCTCAGGCTTTCCTTGTTTCTGATGACCTTGACAGTAATGAGGAGTATTGGACAGGTGTTTTGTAAAGTGTCCCTGAGTTTGAGTTTGTCTGATATTTTTATCATAGTTGGACTAGGAAGTGATGGCAAATCTTTCAGGGCTTTGAATTATACAGACACTCTACAACATGTGATACATGTGCTGTAGGTTTGCCACCACTGGACTAGGATATGGGTTTTCCTTTTTTCTTATTTTAATTATGTGTTCTTTAGAAAGAAATCACCATGTATATCCTGAACACATAAGGTGAGTGTTGTGCATCTCTTTTCTTGTGCGGGAAGTAGTAGCTACATAATTTGAAGGATAATTACTGTTCACCATTTCCTTGCTTATTCAGTCATGTATGTAGATCAGTATTGATTCATGGGCATTTTTATTGTACTTTGCCTTATAATCCAAAAGTATAATACTTAGCTGCTCAGACTGTTACACCTTTGAGCATTATGGCTGCATCATTTTGTTTCTTGAGCATTTTCTTTCTGGGACTATGAGATGCTGCAAGCTCCTATTTATAGTCTATGCCTCAGCGCTGGAATCAATTATGTCTCCAAGGAGTCTCAATTTCTTTTATTGGAAAATAGTATTACATTCCAAGATCTGAGTGTTGAGTATACTCATATCAGCATGTGTCAGTCTTGTCAGTAGACAGATTTAGGAAATATTTCTGCAATCATAAACACACACACATGCATGCGCGTGTACACACTCACTCCATCTTTATTTATTTGAGTCTAAACTTGAATTTATACTGATACCTGATTTTAATCCAGTATCACAAACATGGTGTATTCTAGCATTCCCTCCTTACTTATCAGTAACTTTCCACTCTTCTGAGAAATCTGGCTCTTACTATACACTGTCCATTTACTTATTTGTGAATCCTGGTATATATGTACAACATTTTCAGAATTATTAATTTGTACCTTTGTTATTATGTTAACAGGAGTAGAATGCTTTTCTCTTTGGTTTTACAATGTCTTTGCATTTTCAAAGTTACTTAGGGTGGTACCTGCCCTTTGGGAAGTTTCTATCATGCATTTGCAATATAGTTACATATTCTTATTATAATCTACATTGCATACTGAGATCTTCTGCCTTTACAATTGATATTTTTAAAATAACATGGGATAATGTCGTGGACTACAACAGAATAATACAGAACAGTTTCTCCATCATAAACAAAATAAAACAAAAGCTGTATTTAACTAGTCTGTCCTTCTCTTTCTCCAAATCTTCAGCAACCACTGGTCTGGGTGATATAATTTTGATTTTGAATAATGCCATGTAAATCACAATCATGCACTATTTCTTTAAATTAAGATAGACATTTAGGATTCATTTATTGTTACATTGATTAACAGCTTATAACTTTTTTCACTCTTTTGTAATTGTATATTACACTTTTGTATGTTTAGGCCCAATGAACAATTTTATAGATATTGTTTTATGCTATTGCTTTTAAATGTGTTAAAGAGAATATGTAATTATACTGGCTTTTTTTTTCTATTTTCCTTCAGAATTGCCTTTACTTTTACTCTTTGTTTTTTGAGTTTCTACATGAGAACTTATTTTAGTATTTCTTGGAAAATAAGTCTGGTGATAGCAAATTCTCCCAGTTTTTGTTATCGGGGAATATTTTTTATTCAACCATTATGTTTTCTTTTTCTGTTACAACTTTATGTTTTAGTTGGGATATAATACACAAAATAAAAATTTGACATTTGGAGGTAAAACATGCAGTGATACTTTGATAGTTGAATATTTGTATCACCCTCGAAATAAGTAACATACATTAGCAGTGGATCATCCTTTATCCCCCATTGTCCTAGCACCTGCAAACATTAATATACTTTCTGTTTCTCTGACTGCCTATTCTGGACATTTCATGTAAATGGAGTCCTGCAGTACGTGGCCTTTTGTGCCTAGCTTGTTTCTATTTACCACCAAGTTTTCAGGGTTTATCCATGTTATAACATGTGTTAGTACTTCATTCCTTTCTTTTGTGGCTGAGTGGCATTTCACTGTGGGAATATATCTTTTCTGTGCATTTATTCATCAGATTATAGACGGAGATTCACTTTTGGTTATTATGACAATTGTGCTTTACTAGTACATACAGTTTGTGTGGTCATATATTCACTTATCTAGGATCTATATCTAAGAGTGTGTTGTATATAGTAACTTCATTTTAATATGTATGTATGTATTTTAGTACATGTTGCAGTCCATAATGTTTACATTTCTTGTGTGAAGCCGGTGCATGTACATATCTTAATTCTTTTCTTCATTTTCTCTCTCCTCTCCTCCCTCCTTCCATTTTGTTTTTTAATTAATTTATTTGTTTTAATTCTTTTTGTTTCTAACATTTTTTGTTTTTATTTTTTTAAATTTAAATCTTTATTGGTACATTGTGAATACACATCATCATCACATTCAATATTGAGAATTTATACGAGAATATGACACGACTTGATTCTCATTTTTCCCCTTTCCCCCAGCCTTGCAACCCCCCACCCCCTATATACATAATCTTTGTTTCCTTTTTTCTTTATTACTGTCACATTCTTTTCCCCCTCGTTATTTACTCCTACACCCTCTTTCCTTTTAAATATTTTCTGTTTCACAATATCAACTATACATGCTGCAACTCATTTACTACTTTAGTTTTTCATACCAGAGAAAAGATACGATATTTACACATCAGTGACCTATTTATTTCACTTATGAGGATGTCCTCAAGGCACATCCATTTGAGTATGAATGACTCAATCTTATCATTTTTAATGGCAGAATAATACTCTGTTCTAGAAAAGGACCACATCTTCTTTATCCAGTCTCCAGTTGATGGATATTTGGGTTGTTTCCAAGATTTAGCAATCACAAACTGAACTGCTATAAACATGGATGCACATATGTCTCTGTGATATGAATCTTTTAATTCTTTTGTGTATATACCTAGCAGAGCAATGTCCAGGTCAAATGGGACGTTTAATCCTAGCTTTGTGAGGAATCTCCACACTGATTTCCACAGAAGTTGTACAAGTCTACTTTTCCACCAATAGTGGAAAAGGGTTCCTTTTTCTCCGCAGCCTTGCTAACATTTGTTGCTGGCTAATTCTGAAATAGCAGCTATTCTTTGTGGAATGACATGAAATCTCAGTGTTATTTTCACCTGCATCTCTCGAATGACCAACGATGTTGAGCATTTCTTCATATACTTATTAGCTGCTCTTACTTCTTCCTCTTAAAAGTGTCTGTTCATTTCAGATGCCCATTTTTGAATTGAGTCTTTAAATTTGTAGTTCAGGCTGGTCCTGAACTCAGCCTCAAACTCAGCAGTCCTCCTACTTCTGCCTCCTGGGTGCTGGGATTACAGGCATGAGCCACCACGCCCAACACTGTGGTATGTGGTACTGATTGCTGGTGGGCGTGAGTCTCCACACCCAGCATTTTTGTATGTGGTTAGTAGGGATTGAATCAGGGTCCTTGCGCTTGCAAGGCAGGCGCTGGAACCACTGAGCTAAATCCTCGGCCACCTCCCTCCATTTCTTAACATTTGAGATCTACTGCCTATTATGTCTTTTATTTTGCTCTTGTTTATATTTTAAGTTTCTTATACCAAAGGAACCACATAATATTTAATTTTGTGTGTCTTTTTATTTCACTTTCATTATGGTCTCAAGGTGCATTCATTTTCCTACACATGACAAGTATGTCCTTTATAGCAAAGTAGTATTCCGTTGTGTATAAATACCACATTTTCTTTAACCATTTGCCTGTTGATGAGCATATAGGCTGCTTCTAATCTGTAGCTATTATGAATTGTGCTGCTATATACGTGGGTATGCATGTATCACATAATATGATGCCATTAGCTCTTTGGGGAAGATATCTAGAAGGAGAATAGCTGGCTCATTTGGAATTTCTGGTTTTAGTTTTTGGGGGACTGATATCCAAAGTGGTTGTACTTTTTTATACTCCCACCAACAGTGTAGAAGGGTTCCTTTTTTCCTACAGCCTCTCCAGCATTTGTTACTATTTGATTTTCTTTTGGGGGAATATTCGGGGTCTAACGTAGGACTTGCCAGCAGGCACGGCACCACTGAACTCAATGTTTGGCCCTGTTTGATTTTTTTCATGGCTATTTTTTCTGGAGTAAGATGAAACCTCAGTGTTGTTTTAATTTGCATTTCTCTAATGATCAGAGATGTTGAACATTTTTTCATGTGTTTATTGACCATTTGTATTACTTCTGTGAAGTGTCTATTCATTTCAATTGCTCATTTTTTTTTTTTTTTTGCTTTGTTTTATTTTTAGAAAAAGTCTCCCCATGTAGTTCAAGCTGACCTTGAACTCACTATGTATCTCAGTCTGGCTTTGAACTCATGGAGATCCTCCTGCCTCAGCCTCCCTTATGCTGGAACTATAGGCATGTGCCACCACACCCTGCTCAATTGCTCATTTTTTTAATTGAGTCTTTTATTTGGTGGCTATTTTTTAACTTTCTGAAAAACTGCCACTATTTTCCAACATAAATATATTCTTTTATGTTACCAACAGGAATGTATGGGAACTTCAGTTTCTCCATATATTTGGCAACATTTATTTTCCATTAATTTATTTACTTGTCTTTCGAGATGTATCTCTCTATATAGTTGAGGCTGGCCTTGAACTCAGATTAACTTAGTTATGGTGATCCTCCTTCCTTAGCCTCCAGAGTGCTGCGATTACAAGCATGCACCATCATGCCCAGCTTTACTTATTTTTTTTTTCATAACTATCCCAGTGGTATATATAGTGAGGCATCCAAGGCAGGTTTTCAAGTACTGTATTTGACTACTGACCTCTTTGGAGTCTCCCCCTTTCCCTTTTCATTTGCCCTATATCTGAAGAAGTTGATAAGTATGTGATGGGTGCTCCTGTTTTTGGAGCTAGCAAGAGATTTAAATCATTCAGGGGCCTTCTTGCAAGAGAGAACCCTACTTCAGCCTCACTGTAGCCTCAGTTAAAAAAACAAAAACTCTTCTTGCTCTTTTCTGACTTGCTTAGATTTACCCACCCCGGAAAAGCTTCGTTGATGTAAGTAATATGTATGGGTTTTCATATTGACTCAGTTTGTATGAGGTGTTAGTGTGAATACTGGAGGCAAATTTTGTGTGGGGTGCCACGTGCAGAGTCTACTGAGTGGTAAGAAAAACTGGCACTGTCAATGCATTACTGAGATGATGACAACCATGGGGAGGGGTCCCTCTCTCTCTCTTTTTTTTTTTTTTTTCTTTTTTTAAGTCTCGCTTTGTATTTCAGGCTGGTCCTGAACTCAGCCTTGAACTCAGCGATCTTCCTGCCTCTGCCTCCTGAGTGCTAGGATTACAGATGTGAGCCACTATGCCTGGCACTGTAGTATATGGTACTGATTGCTGGTGGGCATGCGTCACTATGCCTGGCATTGTGGTATGTGGTTACCAGGGATTGAACCCAGGCCCTTGCCTTGCAAGGCAAGTGCCAGAACCACTGAGCTAAAATCTTCGCCTGGAGGGAGTCTCTTTAAAATCAGCCATCAAAAGTTGAGCTTGCAGTCTATTTTATGCTCTGCGGTGTGTTGTACTGTAGTGCTGACTCCTATGGAACCTGCTACAGATTTAGTCAAGTCAGAAATTTGATGATTTAATTTGTATTTGAGTACTGGTTAGGACTTTCCTTAAAGGAGCTCAGGATCTTGTGCCTTAAAACCCTGATTGATGCTAGTCTCACAAGAACTGTGCTTAACCAATTGGTGATATGTCTCAAGCAGACGTTTGACCCTGACAACATACTGTCCTTTAGGTAGTCACTCTAGAAAGAGCAGTCATTGGAGAGTATTTTTAAAAAGTGAAAAAAGAAGTAGCCACTGTGTGGTTTTATAAGATCTGCATCAGGACCCTTAAATACCTCCATTGATGGAAATGAAGATTTGGCTCCTCAGGATTATAGGGTAAAACACCCATGGTGCCCTTGTGACATAGAGAAAGGGGTAATTCAAACCTCACATAAACCTTAACTTTTTTTTCTTTTTTTTGAAACAAGGTCTCAATATGTAGCTCAGGCTGGCTTTATACTTACTATATAACCCAGGCTAGCTTCAAACTTGTGGTGATCCCAGTGTCCAGAATGTTGGGATTATAGACAAATGTCCCAGTCCTGGTTCAAGCCCTGATTCTTAAATCCTTTACAGCCACTGTTGCCTTTGTTGGAGACCATTTACAGTAACAATGCTGATTAGAGACTTCCTGCAGGAAGAACTTTATGAATTCAAAAAGAACAAAAGAGGGTGAAGGGGGAAAATGTTGAGATTGTAACAAAAAAGTAAGGAAACAAATTTTATGTATATGGGGGGGTGGTAGGGTGGGTAGGGCTATGGGAAAAAATGAGAATTAAGTTGTGTCTTATACTGGTACAAATCCCCATTATGGAGTGCAATCATGATGTGTATATTTAATGTACCAATAAAGATTTTAAAAAATGAA
>PVIR01029576.1:0-20962 GCA_004026965.1 Petromus typicus | reverse complement strand
CAAGGACCCGGGTTCGATTCCCCGGTAACCACATAACAATACTGGGTGTGGAGACCCACACCCAGCAGCAACCAGTACCACATATCACAGTGCCGGGCGTGGTGGCTCACGCCTGTAATCCCAGCACTCGGGAGGCAGAGGCAGGAGGATTGTGATGTGAGTTGGAGGCTGAGCTCAGGGCCAGCCTGAACCACAAAAGCGAGACCCTGTCTCAAAAAAAAAAAAAAAATTTGTAAAAATTAAGTAGAGGGCCGGGGAGTTAGCTCAGTGGTTCCGGCGCCTGTCTTGCAAGCACAAGGACCCGGGTTCGATTCCCCGGTAACCACATAACAATACTGGGTGTGGAGACCCACACCCAGCAGCAACCAGTACCACATACCACAGTGCCGGGCGTGGTGGCTCACGCCTGTAATGCCAGCACTCGGGAGGCAGAGGCAGGAGGATTGTGATGTGAGTTGGAGGCTGAGCTCAGGGCCAGCCTGAACCACAAAGCGAGACCCTGTCTCCAAAAACCTAAAAAAAAAAAAAAATTAAGTAGAAAAATGGCTAAATGTTTTCTGAATACTTAAGTATTTAAAGCCAAGAGAATAATTTAGTAGAAAATTACAATATTAGGTTTTTTAATGAAATCAGCAACATTAACATCATGATGTCAATACAGTAAGTGGGTAAGCTGTGTTATACAACCATCCAAACTAAACCTGTTCTTATTTACTGAAAATACTGAAGTTAATCTGCCTTCTTCATAAGTGTCCTTCTCAGTGCAAAGAAAAAAAAAAAGGGAAGTATTTTGGTAGAAATGTTTAAATTTAAACGTTTTAGTAATTGCCACTGTAGAATAGAAAATTCTGTAGTCTAATTTGATTTCATCTATACCACTGAATAATCAACAAATAGTTTAATATCTAAGACTTAATGACCTATGCATACATCTACATATTAATAATAATCAGTAAAGCTTTTTGAAAGAGACAATTCTGTTAGAAATAGAACCTTACTTGAATTGTAACCACACTTTTTAATAAAAGTGTCTATGCCTGAATTCGTTTCTCTGTGATTAACTTCTGACATATGTTTTACCACAGATGTTGGTATGAATTTTCTCTTTTAAAATTGAGTTTTTCAACCCATATGTTCTCAAATTTGCACATATCTGAAAATATACAGTCATCTTGCTGGGTTTGATTCTTAGTTCTCAACACAAAAATCTACAAAATTTTACATGAAAACCAATTTGAACATACAGAAATCGATATCAAAATTGGGAAATTCTATAATTTAATACTTGATGACAAGAATAAGCCTTTAATATGATTTTAAAGATTATGCTACAATATTGAAAAATCTAATCTGAGAGTATTCATCTTTCTGTATTGCGATGTATTCAAGTTTGGTTTATTTCACTTACTACAATTTTATTATTCTCTGTGCTATTACAACATTTGGACTCATTTCTTATGCATGCATGTTCATTTATTCTCAGTGCTGAGATTTCAATTATATATGTAAAAATATCATGTTAAATATTTGATTTAGTTTTTCTCCCAGAGGAAAATTTGTCAAATTTAGTACTGCAAAAATACTATTTGTTATTACAAGATGTTTATGAACAATTTTTTGTACTGTGCCTTAATTATATTGAGCTCTCAAATCTGTGGGATACAAACATAATATATATTCAAATGTATTTCAGACACTTTGCATATACATCGTATAGAATCTCATTCTTTGCTTTTGAGAATATTTGAAATTATCCTACATTTGTAAAAAGAAAAGTTTGATTAGTTAATTTTCTTATAACGTTCTACTCTAACATTAATGACTTGCGCTTTTGAATGTGAATGTTTTGGTACATATGAAACTTTCAAAAGATAATATGGTTTCTATCAATGTACCTATAACTTAGAAATGATTGAGTACACAGTGAATGATCATATATTTCTTTTAATTGCTGACTTATTTTGAAATAAAATAATGACCCGTTGGTTTCTAAATTTCCAATATGCTTCCATACATTATAATAACATTCTTTTTACCATCTGTTTTATAAACTATTTTGATGAGACTATTACAGTATGTTTATGGAAAAAAATATTTAAAACACTTTATAACATTTCCTAAAATAATTAATATTCATTCTCCATTAACATTACTTGATATTTCATAGTGGGAAATACAGTAATCACATTGGTCTTTTCTGTCACCCTCTTCTTCAATTTAAATTTTCTCTCTCATCTTTATTTATATCACTATGATATTGATACTAAATAATTTGATGTCTAACAAATTAAATTTTCAGGTTTGTACTTTTTCACATGTAGGTATATATATACTTTCTCATCAAATTGATCCTAAGAATATTTCTTGCTTCTAAACAGATTCCTTTAACCCTATAACCAACCTACATGCTGCTGCATTGGTAACCATTAACTTATCTCAAATTACTATAAGTTAATTTTGTATATCCAACAATTTCATGTTAATGTAATCAAGCATTATTATTTTTGCCCAGTTTGATTCACTCATAAAGATACATCAGGTTTTTGTTCATTTTGCTACATATGCATATTTCATAAATTTTTATGCTGTTTCTTGAAGGAAGATAATTTGATTTACTTATCCATTCTTTTCTGATGGAGGTAGTTTTTTAGTTTGTTGCTCTCAAAAATAAAGTTCTGTAGAATTCCTTTGCAAACATAATGAAGAATGAAATCACATCATTTGCAAAAACAGTGAAGGATCTTGAGACCCTAATGTTAGCTTTGATACCTCAGCACACAAAATTGACTATCATATGGTTTGTCTTACATGAATAGCCCAAAACATAAATAAGGAGTAAAGCAAAAGAAATATAGTGTTTTAGATTTTAAGATATGAAGAAAGAGTAAGAGTGGGGAGTGAATGTAAAGGATAAAAAAATTAAAAAGAATATGTATGGGCATCAATTTTTCAAAACTAAGCTAACTATTATATATTAAAAATGTGCCAGTTAAAAAGTTTAGCTCTAAAAACTACCTTCTATGTGACTTTTGGTATCTCTTGATGATACAAAGAGTAGTGGAAGAATAAGTTTAAAACATTTAGCTTTAACAAATAGTCAGTCATACAGTTTTACAAGATGATGGTATAACGCTCTTCTGCCAGCAACAATGTGTGACTGCCAGTTGTATCACACTTCACACTTAATATAGCTAGAATTCTTTAAAAAGCTACTGTTCAGTTCAATTTTAGAAAGGAGGCTAACTGTATAGTACTTGGACATGGTTAATTTTACTTTCATCTATATCTTGGGCCAGGGAGTTACCTCAGTGGTTCCGGGGCCTGTCTTGCAAGTGCAAGGACACAGGTTGGATTCCCGGTAACCACATACCATACTGGATGTGGAGACTCACGCCCAGCAGCAACCAGTACCACATACCACAGTGCCGGGCGTGGTGGCTCACACCTGTAATCCCAGAATTTGGGAGGCAGAGGCAGGAGGATTGCTGTGATGTGAGTTGGAGGCTGAGCTCAGGGCCAGCCTGAACCACAAAGTGAGACCCTGTCTAAAAAAAAACCAAAAAAAAAAAAAAACTAAAAACTTTCATTTATATCTTAAACAAAAATGTCGATAAAGCCTTTCAGACACTACCCATCTCTCTGCAGATGTGAGCCTTTGTGTGGTATATAAATAGCTCTTTTTTGTCATCATACTGACTTCACAGAAAACAAGATATTTTCTTGTATTTTAATTTATCTTGTGATTTAAATTTTACTAATATTTAATTTACCTTTCTAATTTTGAATTTTATTTCTGAAACATTTGTCTTGTATACCCAGGTTATCATGTGATTTCTCCAATTTTTATAGTTTACTTCATAAACATATAAACTGTTTTGGACTTTAGTATTTTTTACATTCAAATGTTCAGTCACCAGGGTGCGCTGAGCTCAGGCCTACCTCCTCTAGGTTCTCCTCAGGGGGTAGTCAAGATGTGGCCAGGTCCAGAGATGAGGTGAGGTCCCAGTTTCCCGTCCATGCTCACACAAGTGCTGAAAAGTTGACCTCCTTCATCCTGCACAACAGTTCCTGCATGATATTTGAAGGCCAGGAGAGAAATATTCTCTAATCCTAAAGCCCTCAGGTCCTTATTTAGATTTATTATTGTTATTATTCCCAAATCAACTGTTAGAGATGATGGTAAAATTCTTTTATTTATTTATTTTTATTCTTATTCTACTTACTGGAAGTTGATCACAGTGTCTATTTATACTTTATAAAATAGATTTTCAAATGATGTAATTTATTGAATTCCAAATTAAGTTTTATCCATATATTATACTTCATTACTATTATTATTATTATTATTGTAATGGGAATAGAACTCAGGACCTTGGGCTTGTGAGGCAAGCACTGGAACCATTGAGCTAAATCCCTGACTCATGTATGCCTTTTTGAGTCCTGAATTTTCTCATATTTAGGGCAGCTATCCTCTCTTCTTACTGTTTGCCTGGTGTAACTCTAAATGTGTATGCTTGCTGTTCTCCTGCTCATGTGTTGAGCACAACCTCCAGGGTGACGGCAATCGGAGGCGGTGCCTGTGGGAAGCACTAGCCTGCAAACGCCGAGACCATGTGGGGAGGGTTGATAGCTATAAAAGAGTCCCAGAGAGCATCCTCGCTTCTCCCAACATGTGAGGACACAAACTTAAGTACTATCCCAAAGTAGGCAAAGGCAGCAGATCCTACGGCACTTTCACTGTAGACTCCACAGCATCAGCGATTATGAATAATGGAGTTGCCTTCAAAATTAGAATTTGAAACATGAGATAAAACTTAATAAGAAAATATTAGAAAAAATATTTGAAAAAAGAAAATATCTGTAGGAGCCATGAATCTTTTTTTTTTGTTAATACAATGAGATAAACTGAAGACATGAGCAGAGATTTTACTTTAAAATGTTCACCTAAAAAAGAGTAAAGAATTGAACTAATGTTTGGCCTTGGAATGTAATTTGTTTGCTTAAAAAAATGCTTATATAGGGGTCTGAGATTCACCTAGTGGTTCCAGTCTCTGCCTAGCATGCATACAGTCCTGAATTCCACCCCAGGTAAACACATTCAGCAATGCTGGGCATGGAGACTCACGCCCATTGGCAATCAGTACCACATACCAAAATGCCTGGTGTGGTGGCTCACCTTTGTAATCCCAGCACTCAGGGAGCAGAGGCAGGAGGATTGTTGTGAGTTTGAGACTGAGTTCAAGACCAACCTGAATTACAAAATGAGACCTTGTCTCAAAAAAAAAAAAAAAAAAAAAAAAAAAAAAGGCTGGTATGTAATCAGAAAGTTTGAGAATTATTATGTTCACCTGAAAATGTTCTTGCATATATAAAATCATCACTTTTTCTAAGAATTTTGCATAAAACACATATTTGAATCTGTATGGTTAGTATTCCCATATAATCATTAAATGATTTTCACAGTAAGAAAATGTGCCAAGGGCCGGGGATATAGCTCAGTGGTTCCGGGGCCTGTCTTGCAAGCACAAGGACCCAGGTTCGATCCCCGGTAACTGCATAACAATACTGGGCATGGAGACTCACCCCAGCAGCAATCAGTACCACATACCACAGTGCCAGGCGTGATGGCTCACGCCTGTAATCCCAGCACTCGGGAGGCAAAGGCAGGAGGATTGTGATGTGAGTTTGAGGCTGAGCTCAGGGCCAGCCTGAACCACAAAACAAGACCCTGTCTCAAAAAACCTTAATGAAAAGAAAGAAAGAAAATGTGCCAAAATTAATTTCATTTTACACTAGTTAAAGAACAAATAAATTATTGGAGCAATTCTCAGAACACTGTGTTTCTTATTTTTATCTGAGAGTTAATCAGTAGCTCATATTATGAAACAACTGGTTTTAAATTCCTAAGGAATATTCAAAATTAAACATACAAAATTGATAACCTATTTTTAGAATGAGTCAAATATGCCTACCTCTAAATAAGTTTTGAGGAACTACAAAGTTTGTATAATGTAAATTAGTATTTTAAATACATATTAATTATAAAATCTGTTTATCTTATGCAAATATAAAAATTTTAACCAATTAGTTTTACTTCGTAACAATGATTTTTATAAATCTTTGAAAATTTCAAATATTTGATAGATATTATCATAGCTATAGGTCTTTTTTTTTTTTTTTTTTTTTTGTACGGAGAATTGAACACAGGACCGCTGTGCTTGGCAGGCAGGTGTTGAACTACTCAGTTACATCCTGCCCAGCCATAACTGTTTAAAGACCAATTGAAATAAAAGGAATATGGGTTTTCTAAACTATCTGATAATGATCTCTCAGTATTGTCAGATGAAACCAAACTATTTGTTGTTATTGTTGTTGTTGTTGTTAGGAGCAGTTCTCATAAGAATTTATCATTCTGATACCGAGAACCTCTGCTTTTCTATAGGTTAACTTTTAATTTTTCTTATGTAACCATCAAAATGCATCCATTTTAAACCTTCAATCAATGTCCAATGAATGAAATTATAAATGACTGTAGGATCCTTTAAGACTTTTTACCCTGAAGCCCATATAACTATGTCCTAACAAAACAGAGATTTGCAAAATAGTTAGTCTTAAATTTAAAGACAATGATGTTGTATTATTGTTTCATTCCTACCCCTAATTGTCTTGAGTGTAAGAATTATTTCTAATATGGACTTACAAGTTTTAATTAAGCAAGTTTTCTATGAAATAGTCAAGAAAAGTATAAATTCCAGCCACAACACATTAATTTTTTCTCAACCTTTCATTACAGTGATGCTTTGCTTGAAAAACAACTTTAAATCACCCAACCCAATCCAATTATATTTGTGTGAAATCTGTGATCGGAATAATCTAATGTTTCCAGTTCCAGTTTCTTTGCTCTGTTTAGATACACATCCAGTAACTAATGTACACGTGAGACAGAAATATTGGTCACTACACCAGCATGAACATAGTGCTTTAGTTCCTGGAAATATAATCATATTTATGAAGTAACCATTTATCTGTAGTGACTTGGGGACTTTTCACTGTATCAGTAATCATACTATTTGGGACTACCTTGCAATGAATTCAGTAGCATATTACAGATTTTATACTGGAAGTCAAGCACATAATATAGTGACTATTTGGGGGATTACAGTATTTTAATTGGTAAAAAATAAGCAAATGTATTTTCTCTTTAGATAAAAATGAGTATTTTATTTAAAACTTTCTAGTTTATTTCTTTTTTTTTTTTTTAAGGTTTTTTTGAGACATGGTCTCGCTTTGTGGTTCAGGCTGGCCCTGAGCTCAGCCTCCAACTCACATCACAGCAAACCTTATGCCTCTGCCTCCCGAGTGTTGGGATTACAGGAGTGAGCAACCATGCCCGGCACTGTGGTATGTGGTACTGGTTGCTGCTGGGGTGAGTCTCCACACCCAGTATTGTTATGTGGTTATCGAGGATCGAACCCGGGTCCCTGCGCTTACAAGACTGGCTCCGGAAACAACGGAGCTATATCCCCAGCCCAAAACTTTCTAATTTCTTTAATCAGAAATACTAAGAACACATGTTTCTATTGCTTAAATGAGACATCTTATCTCTTATTTGCAATATCTGTGTGATATCAGAGTTTATATCTTATATATGTTTCTAATTGCTAATGAATATGTTCACTGTTTTGCGGAGGGACAGGTATATATCATATCCTACTGCTCCTTACTTGCTTTTCTCTTTTCTTTCCTCTTTTCTCCCCAAATCTTCCCATCTGCACAAAGTCTACTGAACTATATCTTTTCATCTATCATCTTTTATTTTATTGTTTAAATTCTAGATTTTATACTGAGTAATATTTTTCTTCCATCTGTGTGTATACAAACCTGCAGTTCTGATTTAAAGTCAGTCTCTCCGCTCTGCAAAGAAAAATTTGGATTTTTTCATGAGTCTCAGAACTTCAGAAATTTATCAGTTATTAATTCAGTTTGTTAGACAAAGGTAATTTTTTTTTTTAGGTTTGTTTTTTTTTTAGGTTTTTTGAGACAGGGTCTCGCTTTGTGATTCAGGCTGGCCCTGAGCTCAGCCTCCAACTCACATCACAACAATCCTCCTGCCTCTGCCTCCCGAGTGCTGGGATTGCATGTGTGAGCCACCATGCCTGGCACTGTGGTTTGTGGTACTGGCTGCTGCTGGGCATGAGTCTCCATGCGCAGTATGATATGTGGTCACCGGGGATCGAACCTGGGTTCTTGCGCTTGCGGGACAGGCGCCGGAACTACTAAGCTAACTCCCCGGCCCTAGACAAAGGTAATTTAATAAAAAAGGAACATAGTGTTACTGCTATTCATTCACCAGTTTTTGAATGCATAATTTTATAATATATTATTACTGTCCTCTTTTATTATTATTCCTAAATGATAAGGAATGCTATTTATATATCTAAAACTTCTTTCAAATCTGGATAAGGTTTGAAAATGAATGTATAATTTATATAAGCTATATCCTTATACCAAATCAAAATGAATTAGGTGAAACACTTCCTTTTGTTTAGAGTTTTCAGGCTTTAGAGTTTGAGTTTATTTTTTTATTAATCTAGATACCAGCAATGCTAGCATTTATATACCACTGTAGGCAGTGAAATTCATGAAGGAAGTGTAAATAGGAAGTAAGTGGCATTTCATTTTTAGTACATATCAAACACTTAATGAACAGAAGTACACAAAATTAAATGTCATAAACATATATACACATTACTCTGTATCTGCACACCAAGCATGTGTATAATACAAATATGTTCGTTTATATTTATATGTGTCTCTATTATTTGCATTCACATCCTTATACAACACAGCCTAATCCTATTAATTCTTTGCTTGTAGCAACAAATTCTTCTCAGTATCTTAATTTTCACCAGGACCTATTTTAGGAATTGAGTGAGAATATAGCACTACATCAACTCTCCACTGCTGCTAAAACAACTTACCAAGACACTAGTACTTTCAAATAGAATAAATATATTTTCCTCACTGCTACAGGTCAAAAGTTCAAACTGGTTTTCATTGGTCTGAAATTCAATCTTTGTTGAACACGAAGTGGGAGGACCCATTCCTTTGCCTTTTGGAACACCCATAGGTGACCTGAACTCTGGTGCGTGGTCCCTTCCTTCATCTTTAAAGAGGGAAGTGCAGCATCTTCAAGTCTCTCTCTGGAACTGGATTTATTGCTTCTCTCTGTTGCTTAGTAACACACAGTCAGATGTGACATCATCGGTCTTGCCCGTATAACCAAGTGTACTGGGCACACCTGAAGAATTTTCATGGCATTTGCAAAGTTGACCTTGCTTTGCAAGGCAACGCATTCAGCTTTCCTCAAATTAGGAGGAAGACACTATTGTTAAATGTGTAGGAGTCTAAAAAAGTATTCATTAAATGAGAGAGACAATGAAAATCTATATTTTCACTTCTTTTATTCTAACTGTGGATTCATTCATTTTATCTTTCCTTATAGTGCTCCCAAGGAATTATCTATGTAATTACTCTCCAGAGATGATCATTTTTTTTTAACTTTATCAACACAGTCTTAGCCATTTGAATTTTTGTATATCCTGCTTTCTTACTTTATTTGCTTTACTTTCCTATTCTTTCCAAACTTTTTCCTTTTAGCTTTAATATTTATTAATATTTCTTTTGGTAAATACTCCATTATAAAATGTTTTCCTATCGATAGAAATTTGGTAGCATGTTACCATCTTCATAGATATTTTTCCATTGTAATTCAGATAAAATATTAATTAAGTTTTTCTTTGGGTCATAAAATATCGAACTGTGTGTGTGTGAAATTTATGAAAGTGTTCATATATTTTCCAAATGTTCATATATTTTTCTAATTTTCAGTTAAGTAAACTATATATAATAACTATTACAATTAAAATCAGTTTAAGGGTGTAATTTAAGTGAATTATATATGTTCAACATATTATCCAATTATATTCACTACATATTCCTGAAATGATTTTGTATTCAAATCCTTGCTACTTGTCCTTTTACTATTTCTAAGAATTTTCCTAGCTAATGTAGGCAACTCTTAACAATGAAATCATGGAGTATTTGTTCTGTTGTGTCTATATAATCTCACTGGAATATTTTCAAATTTCAATTTGAAATAAACAACCTTGATTGAATTTTGTGTTCAATAACCTTCATCTGTGTTGGTGTTATTAACAAACTGTTGGGGTATTCCTTGGTCTGGCACTAAGCCATTTTCTTAATAAAAACTAATGGTAAGAGTGTTTTAACTAATAGTAGATATAGATCAAAATTCTAATTGCATTTTTCAATTTTACTCTAGTTACATTATATTTTGACCTTTAGGGGAAAAAGAAAACAAGTGCACTGTACCAAAGCTACAAAGAGCGAGTGCGACCATCTGCTGACTTATCATAAAAGGACAAGGAAGGAGATTTCTTTAAAATATAATTTTGGAAATATGAGGAGAATCAGGATGGTGCAATGTCTTAAACCAGGTGGATCATCTTGCTGTACAGTACTCATATAATTCCATACAGTTTGATTTCAATGAAAAATGTAGTTTTTTTCTCATGTTTGGTTCAGTGTAAAGCTGTGCACATATATAGATCAGATAACAACTTTCACATCTATCTATATGTCTAAATATGTTGATTAACTTAGAATTCTAAGTTAATTCTAATATAATTGGATGGTTGAACGTTTATATGTTTACCAAAGCTATGCAAGCTTTGTTTTACTAAAGGAAATGGGAAGAAAACTGGATACTGAAGTGAGTGTTCACAGAAGTGCCCTATATTTAAACCTGGTTTTTCTTCACTTCCTAAGTACGACATTGGCATTATTTATTGTGATAAGGAGAATAAAGGCTCCCAAGATATCATTGCCTTAAATACCAAAATTTCAAGCATCATAAAAGTCAGATACCTCAGTATGTAGACTTTATCTTTTATTTTTTGGATGGACACTTCTGGTGAATTTAGTATTTAATGAACAAAAGAAATTCTCAGGAACGCTAAAGAGAATGAGAGCAAACTGTCCTGTGCAAAGTCAAAGCACCTTATGGGTGTAGGGTACATATGCCCAAGTGCAGGGAACAACCACTGCAGTACCTGAAGGCTACGGACCCAGACAACTGACTGCTGCAATAGACCGCACCCTTCACCTCACTATCGCAAGTTTCCGGATTCCATCCAGAACCTAAGGAGTAGAGATAATTCACTCTCTCTGTCTCCTAAGAAGAGTCGAATTGGTGGACTCCTTGGTTTTTGTTTGCAAACCCCAGAATGGAAAAATAAGCAGAGGTAACTAGGACTTGTAACTGACAAAACTATGAGATAATGCCTGTAACTTTGTAGTTATTTGCATGCCTAAACTGAAGCATTTATTTTGTACTTGTACATAATGTATCTTGAGTTTTACTTTTCCCACCTCCCCTATACCTAAGCTTTTTTTTTTTTTTTCTTTTGACTATCACATTTTCTACTTCCTCTTCTTTGCTTTCTCCTGCCCCTGTCCTTGGTTATGTTGATTCTTAAGTATTTTCTTTTACTCGGTACAGTTTCGAATGTCATGGTGGCCTTGGGGAAAAAGGAACACTTTTTCATTTTTGGTGAGTATATAAGCTGCTACACTCACTATGGAAAGCGGTATGAAGATTCCTCAAGAAGTCAAAAATAGAAATTCAACTTGACCCAGCTATTTTCCTATATGATGTCTTCCAGAAAGAGATAAAGATGTCATAACAGTGATGAATGCATACCTGTTAACTAATTTACTTAAATAAATAACTTAATAACAAAAACGAATTGTAGAATACTTTGAGATTCTGTATAAATTATTTGATTAATTTCTAGAATGACTTTATAGAGAAAAATGTGCAAAGATATATTAAAGTTATATTTCTAAAAGTATTTTCTTTGAATTTTCATGTTATAGGAAAATATCTGAGACATACAAGAAGCAAGAGAAATTCCAGGGAAAATCCTTTTGTAAGTCCATATAATATATATTTCCAGAAATGCAGACTGAAGACTCTGTGATATCCAACAAATTCTTTATTTTTTAATTTTTTTAAAAGTTTTTTTGAGACAGGGTCTCGCTTTGTGGTTCAGGCTGGCCCTGAGCTCAGTCTCAAACTCACATCACAGCAATCCTCCTGCCTCTCCCTCCCGAGTGCTGGGATGACAGGCGTGAGCCACCACGCCCGGCACTGTGGTATGTGGTACTGGTTGCTGCTGGGGTGAGTCTCCACGCCCAGTATTGTTATGTGGTTACCGGGGATCGAACCTGGGTCCTTGCACTTGCAAGACAGGTGCCGGAACCACTGAGCTTTATCCTCCACCCTCCAACAAATTCTTGAATTAAAGATTTTTTAAGCCACTTGGTCAATATGTTACCGTAACTGAGTATTGATGAAGATTTAGTTACTGACATAGGAAATCTCAGAAACTTCAATGTAATTTGCTGAATCCAATCTACAGATAACATCATTTGGTTGCCCTCAGACCAGGATCGTCAGCTATGCTTAATATCCTGGAAGAATTCATGTCACACCCTCTCTCAGACTTACAGAATCACTGAAATTTAGTAAAGTGTTTCATATTTTTTTTCATCAAACTTTCCAGGTAATTCTAGTATATGATAAAATTTAAGAAACATTGATCTTGAAAATTTGTGATATTCAATCAAGACTGATTAGGGGAATATAAATCAAGTTACAGTTCTTGATCATTGAATGTATTTATAGAAGATCTATACTAAAGTAAAAAGATACACTTTTGTGTTCTCTCTACTGCCAGAAGGCCTCAAGGGTGTCACTACAAGGGAGACAGCAGAAAGACCTACTGCTCATAAATACTAGCATAAACGTGAAGCACACTTCCACTGAACCAGAACCCTTCTGCAGTATAAGACAGAGATCTGCAACCATTTGTGATAGTGGCAGTAAAAGACTGTGCTATAACCACTACATTGTGTACGAGAAAGAAGTTATTGCTATTGTAGAAGGATAAGAATGCTACAAGAGGACAGCCTTAGACTCAGATAGTTCTCTGTTAAGGGAGAATGTTGTAAGACAGATATTCTGTGAGACTCACTTATGTAACACTGGCTGGTAATCTGTAAAGTGAGTACAATCCACTAAAATTATGGAATTTGCATCCTTAAATTTAACTAAGAACAATCTTCCTGTAAACACTAAAAATGAACAAACAGACAAGGCCATTATCCATAGCATATCTTTAATTGGATTGACCCAATTCCTACTTTTGTAAGACAATAGGAGCAGGCAGATAGTTATATCTTGGCGACAATTTTTACAATATACTCTGCAGTTATACCTGTCTCCCCCTCTTCCTTTCTTCCTCCTCTTGTTTTTCTCTTCTTATGAACAGCCTCCTAAGGAACTGGTTTCTAGGAATTCTTTCAAGAATCCTCAGCCATGCCAACCTTCACAGCCCTCAGCAGATGTGACCCAAATCAGCCTGGCAGTGCTCAAGTGAACAGCAGGTCATGATGTCATCTATATGGTGCTATTTTTAGAGGTATTCAAAGTATAAAATTGGGAGAGTCATAGACATTTCCATCCAGGTTTTGGAAGGCTTAGGAGACCGTTCAGGAAGACTGAACAGAATACCTATGAAATGAGAAAGTAGCTAAAGGTGAGACAGACAGCTCAAGAACCTGAGGATGCCAGAAGCTTAGAACATCTGCAGATGAAGCCAAAGCCAGTGAGCAGAGAGCCCCAAAGCCATAATCACTAATGCTTCTAGGGTGAGGTCATATCCTGCTGCTGGCTCCCCTGAGAGGAACAGTTGTCCTTGTCCCTGTCTTTCTGTCATGTGATCTGTGTTTTTGAGCCAGATGACCACAGACTAAAAAGGTGAATCAAAATAAAGAGTTGTCCAGAGTATGTAGCTAGAACCAATCACCATTAGTGATCCAGATTTATGTGTTACCTTTAATGATAAACATAAAATAAAATCTTAACATGTTACGTGTTCAGAAATAGGGTTCATAGAAAGTGCTTAGATGGTACAAAAGTTGTAGTTATTAAAATTGTTAGCACACAGCTGAAGGCGCTCTTAGGACCTGTAGCCTAAGTTGATTATGCTTGGGCCTGTGGAGAATTTCAATCTCTTTCTCTGTCTGTGTCTGTCTGTCTGTCTGTCTCTCTCTCTCTTTTTCTCTCTCTCTCCCCCCCCTCGCTCCTTTCTGCCTGCCTTTTTGCCCGTTTTACTCTGTCTCTCTCTGTCTATCTCTCTTTCACCAATCCTGATTAGAACTAACTGACCGTAGCCTGAACACTGAAACCATGAGCCAAACTGAATTTTTTTCTCTTTTCATTGTGAAGGTCACTTACTGATCTCAGTGACAGAATCCTGAGCAGTAGGGTTGCAGTGTGCCATTTCACTCTCACGTCTGCACCCACCATACTGCCATTCACCTCAGTGTACCCATAGGGCAAAGCCCAGGTGAGCAGTATGGTACCTTTGAGCCCCCAAACTGTTAGGCAAATTGTTATGGAAATTTATCCAGCTTTGCATATTTTCAAAGCTTTAAAAAACAAATGCCTAATAAAAATCTCAACTTTGTTCTTCAATTTTTGTTTTAAAAATGTATTTTCAAATTTAAGTTTTCATGCCTCTGTTTGATTCTCAACAGTGTAATTTTGCTTTGTTTCTGATCATTTAACAGTTCTGTATTTTGTAATGTTATTTACTGACATTAACTTTTGTCAGATGACTATATTTTCTCTATCACTTATTTTCTTAACTGATTACACAATACAAATTATGTATATTGGCTTATCACCTCAAAAGTTAGTTTGATCATAAAACCTAAACCTAAGTATTTAATAATAAGCTAGTTTTTCCCTTAGTTACTAGGAAACTCTGTTATTCAGGGTTATATAGTACTGTTCATGAAATATTCTTATCACATAACTTTCTATAATATCTTCCATTTTAAATGTAATTGTATTCTCATAGATAGAACGATGTAATTCACTGATAACATTACAGTAATTTTCAAAACTGACATTAGCATTTATTCCATATGGAGATCATCATGGATATTCATACTAATTTAAGTGAGGCATGCAGCAGAAATATGACATTGAAGTTAATGAATGTACTAAAGCCCACATCCAAACTTAGAGTCAGAGGCAATTATATCAGTCTGCAATGACTTATGATTTTCTCTTGCTGTTTATTGTTAGCAATTGATTTTCTTCCAGATGTTTAAAATTCTCTCCCTGTATCTAATTTTCAATTAAGTTTGATATTTTTGGTCTTATGGCCTCTCCCAAGGAAGTGCATAATTTCCATTGAGAAGCAGAATACATATTAGAAAATAAACTTATCCTGTGAGAGTTTCTTAATGTCATAATCAGTATGCCTATAGGAGGTTTTATTGTCAGTCGACAATACCCCTAGTAGTAATAGTACACAACCAAAATCACTACATCTTTTGTTAATAGCTTTTTTTTTGAAACTATGTGCAAACAATCCTTGTAAGACCTATTACACATGTTTAAACAATTTTATCTAGCTGGGAAGTAGGAAAATGCTGCAGTCATGACTTAAATTTATACTGCATCTAATTTGAACATATGTTGTGGAGTAAAAAAAAAATCAGTGGTTATGTTTTTCTTCACTTTCCCCTTATATGGTCTTCAAAGTGAATATTTCTAAGTTAGATAAATGTATTCAATGTAATAATAAGCAAGCTGAATGTGGACAAAAATTGTTTATGGTTATGTCAAGCAAAACGGTATTCAGCTTGGCCAGTGGCCCCTAAACATGAGCATACAGAGTTCTGAAAAGAGGGTAAGATCATTCTTTGTGTATAAGGACTGGAGGGAGTTTCTAGTTTTGAGATTTAATGTATTCTTGATCCTTTTAAATATTTACTTTGGGAAGACCACGATCACTAGAAAAGCAGCTACATGATACTTCCCTCATTCCTACTTTTCCTTCTTTCTTTCCCATCTCCACAGACACTGTTTCCTTCTATGTTTTATATTGCCTTTTAAATTATTTATGTTATGTGTTTATTTAGTATAATGGTATAAAATTTCATCCATTTCCTTACATGTAACATTCCCTAGGTCTGAGTTGTACTCCACTGTGCGTATAAACACATTGTCTTTGTACATTCATCTGCTGATGGGCTAATAGGCCATTTCCATATTTTAGTCATCATAGGCCATACTACTACAAATGTGAGAACAAGTGTACTGTTGTACCATGATGATTTTCACTCCTTTGGCAAGCTACCCAAAGAATAATGACTGAGTTAAAGAAACATATCTTTTAAGGAATCTCCCTACAGATTCACATGGTAGATTTATTTCAATAGACACCAAAATGTTCTTGATAGCTACATATTACCATTGCTACAGTATCCTTGAATTTATCTTTAAAAACTTAGCACATAGTATGTACTTCATGCATCTTCCACATACCTGATTTTTCCAGAAAACTTATATACTGTACCTAGTATCATAATAAAACTATTGTTATGATCCAAAGTTTGTCTCCCCAATTATTTCTTTTTTCTTGAGACAGGGTCTCGCTTTGTAGTTCAGGCTGACCCTGAGCTCACTGTGTAGCCCAGGTGAGCCTAGAACTTACATCAGTCCTCCTGGCTCTGCCTCCTGTGTGCTCAGATTACAGGTGTGAGCCATCACTCTCAGTGTTGTGGTATGTGGTACTGATTGCTGGTGGGTGTGAATCACCCTGGCTGGCATTTTTGTATGTGGTTACCAGGGATTGAACGAGGGAACTTGCACTTGCAAGGCAGGTGCTCGAACCACTGAGATAAACCCTCATCCTTCTTGCACCAATTGTTGGAATCCCTGATATGGCTATACTTGGAGATGGGAAGACATTGAAATTAAATGAGGTCATGACAAAAGAGGAAAGTCAAGAGTGTACTCCTGATCCATCTGGGATGGTGTCTTTAAAGAAAGGGACACTAGAAACCTGGCCAACTTTCTCTGAGTAGGGAGTTTGGAAAGCCCATGTGAAGCCAGCGAGAAGCCAGCAAGTGGGGACGTGACTTCAGCAGACACAATACTCACAGCTTAGACATCCAGCTACCAGAACTCTGAAATATAAAATGCTCTTGTGTAAATCACTCACTCTGTGGTATTTTGTAGTGGCTGTTTGTGCTAAAAGAGAAATTTATGTTATTTCCTCTTTTCAGTATATAATACTGATATATCACATCAGCATGGGTATCTTTAACAATCAAATGCAAACAAAAATGAAGAGAATATGCAAATATTGTTGAATATTTTTAATTTCAACCTGGTGGGAGAAAATCACAACAGGCTTCTTTCGTGTTCTGTCTCATAATTCCGTTATAAATCACCAGAAATCCATAGTAGCTGCTAATATATTCTCCTTAAATATCCAAATGGTAGCAATTCCAGTGAATAATTCACAGATTAAAATAGTTTGCTCCACTATTTGCATAATGTGGAAAGATGTGTGAGAAAGATTTTAAGGTAATATTCACTTGGATGTAAGATAATTTGCTCACTGCAGTGCATGTTTCATTAAATTCCACTTCTAATGCATTTATAGTATGATGCAGAAACTCTAGATAACTGGCTGCACATGTGCATCTTTTAAATATAACATCATCTTGAAAACTCAGAAGTAGGGAAAAGACTCCAGGATCATCCTGCATGTCGTAATTTTATGAATTTTAACACAGATTTGATTGGATGCTAGTTGACTAAGAGTATCTTATTTTCCTTCTCCTATACAAGACACATTATCAGCTCATTCTCAGCCCTGGCAGAAGTGGAGGCTACTCACGTCCTACTATATTTTAATTGATTGTAATGGTGCATTTTATATACACATTGTGATCACAATCGACTTTAAGAACTTGTACCCGTACATGACACATATTAATTCTTATTTTTCCCATTCTCCTGTCCACTCTAACCCCCCAACCCTTTGCTTCCATTTTATTACCATCATATATATATATTTTTTTACTTTCTTTACTTACTCCTACACTCCTTTTTTCCCTTTCAGTATGTTCTTCCTATTTCACAATACCTGTCACACATTTTGGAACTCATTTACACCTTCACTTTCTCATACCAGAGAAAGTGGATGGCATTTATACATCTATGATACTTTCATTATGAGTATGTCCTCAAAGTACATCCATTTGAGTATAAAGGTCTCAAATATATCATTTCTTATGGCAGAATAGCACACCATTTTGTTAAAAAAAGATAACAACAACAACAAAAGACATCTCCTTTATCCAGTTTCCTGTTGATCAACATTTGGGATTCTTACAAAATTTAACTATCACAAGCTGACCTACTATATACATGGGTGGACATAAATCCCTGGGATATGAATCTCTTAATTATTTCATGTATATATCTAACAAGGGAATAGGAAGGTCAAATAGGACCTCAGATCCTAGTTTTTTTGAGGAATCTCTACAGTGCTTGCACCAGTCTACATATCCACCAACAGTGGAGAAGTGTTCTTTTCTCCCAACAGCCACCAGAATTTGATGTTGGTTGATTTCTGGTTAACACTTAGAATGGGAACCTTCCTACTAGGACTAGGAATTCCAGAAGAAGAAATAGGACTAATAAATAGAAATTACTAAATACTCATATCCAGTTATGTAAATGTGTAAAGCAAGCCCTACCTTCCAAGAAGATTAGGAAAGGCTCACATTAGGGACTTGCACAGACAGATAAAGAGGGAGAGGTCACCTAAAGGTAGCGAGAGTCAGAGAGACTGCAAGCGAAATCCCCAGAAAAGACAACATCCGTGTTAACTTGTGATATAGGTTAGTGTCAACAGTAAAAGAAGTTATGAAACAGGCATGTCATCTCTAGCCTCCGAGATAGACCAAAGAGGGGTGAAAATATGAGTAATGATATTCATTTAAAATAATGGAAACTTGCATACTTAAACCTCTTTAAATTATCTTGATAATGCAAAATGAAGACCATTACTGCCTTCTGTTTATATCACTGGGCATCCACAATAAATGACAGTAATCTAGGTTTGGACTATTTCATTTTTGTTAAACAATAATAAAGATGAGGTGGTGTGTAGAGAAATTTCCCTATTGCTCTATATTTCTTCTCCCTCCTATCACAGGATCTCAAAATATTATTTTTGTCTTTTAAATACTGTGATTTCACTTCTGATAATGCACTCTGCAAATAGTATAAAATTAGCAAGCAATAATACCCTTGTTCTCTTTCGTGAAGCAATAATTTGATTATTTCCTAAATGAAAACTTAAGAGTGATAGTACAAGTAGGATGACACAAACAGGAGAATACCAAATGCATTATGGCCCTGCCCTCAGCCAGAGGGCTGCTCCTCTGGAGGGAGCTGCTTAAGCACCAGGATCTGATGAGAAAAAGCAGAGCCTTTCCTTAATTTGCAAATGTAGTTCAGAAATATCTCCAGTGATAAAAAATGGTCCTGCACAGATTTTGAAGCTGGTTCATTGTTTCCAGAGGCATCTCAGCATTGATAGTCTATTTTGTGCTTGTCCGTTGCCTCCTATCATAGCTCAAAAAAACAGCCTGTCACTCACAGGGGTTAAAAAGAGACTCCGTTTGTGTCCTTGGCTCAGCTTCATAAACACAATTTTTAAACAGTCTCTCTGCTTGTTACAGTCTTTGGCTTTAGAAGATAAAGTAATGAACATTTTTATAGGTTATAATTTTATCTCACAGTGATGGTAGCACAGTTGCGAATGTTCTCCAAACTAGCCATGGAATATCAGACCAAGGACACCAGTTTTTCATTTTTAGAAGAAGGAATGCAGACAGAGTTCATAAAATAGCACGATGTGTATTAAACTAATAATAATGTTTAATACAATAACAAAACAAATGCCATTATGGTTATATTTAGGAATAAATTTCAACTTTACCTCAATTATGTATAGCTCAATTGACATTTGATGTTTACATCTGTATAATACTTCTAACTTTCTTGAATTTAACTCATTGTACAAATCTAGCCTCATAACATACAAACTCTATCAAGTATTTTATATCAGCAGAATTTTTCTTCAATTTCTCTTCTATTCAGTTTCTCATTATAGAATAACTTCAATTATTTCAAAGTTCAAATTTCCTGAAATCTATATGGCTTTATCTTAAATAGCCTATCAACCCCTGCCATTTATTTTTTCTTGAGTTTTCTTTTTAAGAAAAAGCCTTAATCTTAGGGAAGCTAAACTCAATAGCTATTTTTTGTTAGCACTCATTCAGCTAAAATTAGCTGAGAAATCTTCTTTCTCTCTCTCTCTCTCACACATACACACACACTCCTTAGGAAACTAATACTTAAGTTTTACATATATATTAGATGATGATGTGATATATTTTAGCACCTTATATATTATATAATATACATCTGAAATTAACCTTTTTGTTTCTTTTGATTCTGACACTGTATGACTACATTTTATTGCAAAGATATTATTTTTAAATTGTGATTAAAATAAAAATGGTTATATTCATTGATATAACATTTATTATGAATATTGTATATAACTGATATATTTGATCTTTATAATATTACATTGCAATTGCTTTGAAAATGAACAAGACAGGGATGCATATTCATATTCATGCATATTCATTCATTCATATTTCTTACACTACTCTCTAAAAGCACATGGTTCATTTTTAATCTTCTTACTAGAGAAGAGATGAATCAGAACAGAATATTAAATATGTAAATTTGACAGATGAATTTGGATTAAGACAGAAAGGAGAAAACACTCTGGATTCACATATTTATCACATCACTTGAGCTATGTGAACTTTTTGTTTAATGTATCATTTATTTAACTTTTCAGTTATAAAAGTTTTGAGCTAAAACATTAAACTCATTAATAATAAAGAATGAAGAAGA